>CM069139.1:16789532-17027032 GCA_035221665.1 Okamejei kenojei | reverse complement strand
TGATGGGTTTTTTGATTAGGAAGGGCATCAATGGTTACGGGGAGAATGGGGCTGAGAGGGATAAATAGATCAGCCATGATTGAATGGCAGAGCAGAATGGGCTGAATGGCCCAATTCCGCTCCAATTTCTCGTGAAAAGAGGACAAATCTCCACCCTTGCTCTGGGTTTATTCCTACAATTATCCCTGTATCATACAGTGGCCTTTCCTGAGTCCCATCTCCAAGTCTTCCCAGAAACATAGTTTGGAAATTTGCTCCCATTCACTTTTGGCGGGAAGGGGGTGGGGGGGAATACTCTTTGTGACATCTCTAGGACATGGGGGGGGGGGGGGAGGCTGTGGGGGGGGGGGGGTGGGAGCAGTCAGAGGAAATTAACATAGGAACATAGAAAATAGGTGCGGGAGTAGGCCATTTGGCCCTTCGAGCCAGCACCGCCATTCAATATGATCATGGCTGATCATCTAAAATCAGTATCCCGTTCCTGCTTTCTCCCCATGTCCCTTGGTCCCATTAGCCCTGAGTGCTATATCTAACTCTCTTTTGAAAACGTCCAGTGAAGTGGCCTCCATTGCCTTCTGTGGTGGAGAATTCCACAGATTCACATCTCTTCTAATGGTGAAAAAAGTGCTTTTCCTCATCTCAGTCCTAAATGGCCTACCCCTTATTCTTAAGAACTGCAAGTTAAAAATAGCAAGCGAGTTTAATCCAGGGCTCCAAGATCATGGAGGCAGGAATCTTCTTGAACAAAGAAGGCACTGGGCCCATTTGATTTCACGTTGCCAGCCTGAGTGGTTGGGCGCTGCAGTGGCGCCCAGCTGTTCCTTAAATGAGCTTAGCGTCACCTTCCCAACCACTGCTCCTCGTCTTGCTTCCAACGTCCTACTGCGTGCCTTCTGTCAGGCTGCCTTACAGCAAGCCTGGTGGAGGGGTAGGGAGCGGAGGGGAGGGGTGGATGATGGTTTACTGGGGGGAGGATGCCCCCCCCTCCTGTTTATCTACACTCCACGGTACTTTGAAAGGAGTCCGAGAAGCGGGGGGGGGGGGGGGGGGGGGGGGGGGGGAATCCAAGGCGTTTAATTACGTGACAGGGAGGGACTGGACACGATCGGAGTTGGGCTTTCATCCCGATCGCTCGCTTCTCCCATTCCTGATCTCAGAGGGGAGGTGAGAAGCTTGGGGTCAGGTCCAAGAAGCACGACTGTTTTGTGATTTTCATGCTTCAATCCATCCGGCGTCTTGCCCGGAACCAGCTGTGGTTCGCTTGGCTGACTTTGGGCAGAGTTGAAAGGAACTCGGTCGGGTCAAGGGCAACGCATGAAGAGCTGGATGCCAACTCACCAAATGCCTGGTGCCATCCAGGGGTTTGGGGGCGGCAAGAGGTTCCTCTCTAAGCCCCGCCGTCTAATCCCCAACTTCATTATGTCTCGCTACTTGGCAGCGTTCTCTGTGGAGGCCGGTGGGTTCTGAAGTAAAAACCTTCCTCGCTTCATTTTCACACATTAGGCTCCATTATTTTTGATGCTCGCTGTTAAAAACAACAGCTGAGAGATGAAATTGTTTTGCCAGAGACTGCAGCAAACTCCCAGGGTAAAAATAACCAAAGATTGAAGAACTCGGAAATAACAAGACAAATTTCAATTTGACTTCAACTTGATGAAAAAAATGATTGCGATCCGGCACAAAATAAAAACCATCTATTATTTCTACAGGGGAACGTGAGTTTTATATTGTGTTAATTTGCTTAAGATGGTAACCAATCTTGTAGCTTTTTCTCTACCGTCTCATCAATAACCTGGCAAGACTGTGGACTCAGGAGGGTGACTACGAAGGAACACTTCACATCAGGGTTTTCTGATCAAGGACAAATGGAAATTTGTAGTCAGTTCCCATTTCTGATACGCTCTTTCCCAGTGAACAAAGCCACCAGCAAACTGCAAAGTCACGTCATGATCTCTTCAGACTTTTAATGCTTTCCCAAACTTTCTGGAGAGCTAATGGAGCAATTAACTCTTCTGTGTCACGTGAGAGTTCTGTTTTCACACAGAGAGTGGTGAGTCTCTGGAATTCTCTGCCACAGAAGGTAGTTGAGGCCAGTTCATTGGCTATATTTAAGAGGGAGTTAGATGTGGCCCTTGTGGCTGAAGGGATCAGGGGGTATGGAGAGAAGGCAGGTACAAGGATACTGAGTTGGGTGATCAGCCATGATCATATTGAATGGCGGTGCAGGCTCGAAGGGCCGAATGGCCGACTCCTGCACCTATTTTCTATGTTTCTTCATGCGAGTGAAAAAATGCAATGTCATAGGCATGATACATGCAAGCCTACACTCACACTCATGTACGCCACATGCACGTGCACACACACACACACATGCATGCATGCACAAATGCATGAGAACAAATATGGCCATATAAAAACACACAGGCAGCCAGGCACACAGACGCACATACACACGCACAAACACACATGCATGCACACAGACTTTTTCCCTTTCACACGTGAGTAACCATTGATGCTATGCGTCTGAAGAAAGGTCCCAACCCAAAACGTCACCCATTCCTTCACTCCAGAGACGCTGCTCCCAGCATTGTGTGTCTATCTCGTGATGCTCGGAATGTTGGATTTGGCATTCACGAGCACTTCAAGATCTCACAAACGCATCGTTTATTCTTACAAACGTCGTTTTGAAGTATTCACAAAGAACACGATGGATTATAAGACCCCCACCGCTGATCGTCTTCCACACAAAGATGAAAACTCTGGCGGATGAAGTTCTGCAGTGGAAATGAATCGTCTCGAGGCGCAAAGGGAGTGGAAACCGCTGAATGAATTGGACGGGAAACCCGCCTTGGATGACCTTGGTGCGGCACAGTGACACAGCGCTTACAACGCCTTACAGCGCTTACAACGCCGGAGCCTCGGGTTCAATCCCGACTACGGGTGCTGCCTGAATGGAGTTTGTACATTCTCTCCGTGACCTGCGTGGGTTTTCTCCGAGATCTTCGGTTTCCTCCCGCACTCCAAAGACGTACAGGTTTGTAGGTTAATTGGCTTGGTGTAAATGTAAATTGGCCCTAGTGCGAGTAGGATGGTGCTAGTATGCGGGGATCGCTGGGCGGTGCGGATTCGGTTGGCCGAGGGGCCTGTTTCAGCGCTGTATCTCCAAACTAAACTAATAGCCCTGTCCCACGGTACGAGTTCATTCAAGTGCTCTCTCGAGTTTAAAAAAAAAATCAAACTCATGGTATGCACGGAGAATGAACGTAGCGGGTACGTCGGAGTTCAGGGACGTCTCTTAGCGGGAAGACTCGGTAATGGCAGGTCAGCACGGGAAGACTCGTGAAGATTTTTCAACATGTTGAAAAATGTCCACGAGAGCCCCGAGTACCGACGAGCGGCCATTACCCTAAATCTCCGAGTTCGAATCAGGGCAAACTCGGGAGAGCCCTTGGAAATGAACTCGTACCGTGGGACAGGGCTTTAAAGCTAGACTCAACGGTTCAGACTGTCTTCAGGACCTCTCATTCAGAGAGAAAGCATTAACGGTGTGGTGTTTTACTCCTCTATGTTCTCCACTGTCGTACGGCAGCTAGGACATGGCGGGCCAAGTGGCTGCCTTCCATGTCATAAATCTCTCTGCTTCTATGAGACAGTGATGGGCCAGTCATGTGTTGACGCTGATGTATGAGGGTGGTGAACAGAGGGTGCTGCGTGTAATGAGGACCAGGGGTACTTTTACAGCCTGCAGTGGTGCGGAACATGTCAACATTGAATGTTTTGAGAAGTGCAAGTCAAAGCGAATGAAATAATTTATGTTAAGTTTAGTTTCATGTAGTTTAAACCGCAGAAACAGGACCTTCTGCCCACCAAGTCCGCGCCGACCAGCGATCCCAGCACACTAGCACTATTCTACAAAAATAGGGACAATTTCCAATTATTTTTTTTTTACTGAAGCCAAATTCACCTGAAATCTGTACGTCTTTGGAGTGGGGGAGGAAACCGGAGCACCCGGAGAAAACCCACGCAGGTCACGGGGAGAACGTACAAATTCCATACAGGCAGCACCCATAGTCAAGATCGATCCCGTGTCTCTGGCGCTGTGTTGCTCAGTTCTGTATAATCTTGTTTTTAGTTTATATACCATCAATGGCACTGACAATAGACAATAGACAATAGGTGTAGGAGTAGGCCATTTGGCCTTTCCAGCCAGCACCGCCATTCAATATGATCATGGCTGAGCATCCCCAATCAGTACCCCGTTCCTGCCTTCTCCCCATATCCCCTGACTCCACTATTTTTAAGAGCCCTATCTAGCTCTCTCTTGAAAGCATCCAGAGAACCTGCCTCCACCGCCCTCTGAGGCAAAGAATTCCACGCTCACAAATCTCTGTGAGAATAAGTGTTTCCTCGTCTCCGTTCTAAATGGCTTCTCCTTATTCTTAAGCTCTGGCCCCTGGTTCTGGACTCCCCCAACATCGGGAACATGTTTCCTGCCTCTAGCGTGTCCAAACCCTTAACAATCTTCCTTAACACTGAGGCAGCAAAATAAATATTAAGGCAGGGGAGAAAAGTCAGGTTCCTAATCATCACCATCTAGCTCGGCCCCATACGTAAGCAGTGTGGCTCCAAGTGTACATTAGAGAGCGGGCATCCTATGATGAGTGACTCGCTCCCATAGCCTTTCCGACATCCATAAGGTTTAGGTCAGGAATATGAATGTACTTCCTACAGTCCACAAGCCCAACACAGTGCAAGACAAGTTGTAGGGTCAGGTAGTATCTCAGGAGAACATGTAGTCACAGAGTAGACCGGAACAGATCAGTGGGTCAGGCAACAATTCCGGAAATGCACACTTCGACTTTCTATGTTTCTATGGAAAAAGCAGGAACGGGGTACTGATTTTGGATGATCAGCCATGATCATATTGAATAGCGGTGCTGGCTCGAAGGGCCGAATGGCCTTACTCCTGGACCTATTTTCTATGTTTCTGTGGATACAAAAGAAGACCCAGGGTGCTGGAGTTTATTCTGCATAAACCATAAGAAAGATCCTGCATTATTCCGCAGCGTAACTGGTTGCACAGTAGAGTTGCCGCCTTGCAGCGCCAGAGACCCGGGTTCAAATCTGACTACGAGTGAACTGCGTTCCTGCCTCCTCCCCATATCCCCTGACTCTTAAAGATAGCGGAGTCGGGGGATATGGGGAGAAGGCAGGAACGGGGTACTGATTGGGGATGATCAGCCATGATCACATTGAATGGCGGTGCTGGCTCGAAGGGCCGAATGGCCTACTCCTGCACCTATTGTCTGTTGTCTATTGTCTATTGAGTGCTGTCTGTATGGAGTTTGTACGTTCTCCCCGTGACCTGCGTGGGTTTTCTCCGGGTGCTCCGGTTTCCTCCCACATTCCAAAGACGTGCAGGTTTGTAAGTTAATTGGCTTCTGTAAATTGTCCCCAGCATGTGTCGGATAAAACTAGCGTACGGGGTGATCACTGCTCGGAGCGGACACGGTCAGCCGAAAGACCTGTGTGCGCACCGTATCTCTGAATTATGCTAAACTAAACCAAGTTATGTTAATTTTCCAGTCCTTATTTCCTTCGTCTAATGTCGAGACCAGCATATTTTCACATATGCGCAGGGATGGTTGGATGAATATTTTTGTTGGCTGATCTGGCATGATTTAGCATGAACTGTATGTTGCTCTTTTCTTTCTTTCAGAATTTTATTCCCAAAGGGTTTCGGTGTCGTCGGCCTGTTTGTGTTCAGACATGACAGCTGGCGAGGCAATGCCGAGGGAACGTCGAACACGACCCGGACAATCAAAGAAACATTTCAGTGTGCCCTCACACCATTCAGAGTTAAGTGTGTTCTCCTGGGCAACATTAGTGCCGATTTAACCCCTTAGAGCACCACACAATATATAATACCAGCCCACAGGCCAATAGAAAGCATGTTATCAGGATGCATCGCAGCTCGGTTTGGGAACAGCTCCGTCCAAGACCGCAAGAAATTGCAGCGAATTGCGGACGCAGCCCAGACCGTCACACAAACCGACCTCCCTTCCATTGACTCCATTTGCACCTCACGCTGCCTCGGCAAGGCCAGCAGCATAAACAAGGACGAGCCGCACCCTGGCCCCACTCCCTCTTCTCCCCTCTCCCATCCGGCAAGAGGCACAGAAGTGTGAAAACGCACACCTCCTGATTCAGGGACAGTTTCTTCCCAGCTGTTATCAGGCAACTGAACCGTCCTACCAACAACCAGAGAGCGGTCCTGAACTACTATCTACACTCATCGGTGACCCTCGGACTATCTTCGATCAGACCTTTCTGGCTTTACCTGGCACTAAACATTATTTCCTTCATCATGTATCTATACACTGTAACGGCTCGATTGTAATCAGGTATTGTCTTTCTGTTTTAAAGAAGGAACTGCAGATGCTGGAGAATCGAGGGTACACATAAAGCTGGAGAAACTCAGCGGGTGCAGCAGCATCTAAGGAGCGAAGGAGATAGGCGACGTTTCGGGTCGAGACCCTTCTTCAGACTTCAAACTTTCTGTTGACAGGTTAGCACGCAACAAAAGCTTATCACTGTACCTCGGTACACAGGACAATAAACTAAACTGTAAAACAAGGCAATGATAGGGAGGGCAAACAGCAATGTCAGAGGCGGTGGACATCCTGAGATTAAACAATCACCTAACAATGGAGTTGACGTGGATAAGCTTTTCCCATTGAGAGTGGGGAAGATTCAAACAAGAGGGCATGACATGAGAATTAAGGGACAGAAGTTTAGGGGTAACATGAGGGGGGACTTCTTTACTCAGAGTGTGGTAGCTGTGTGGAATGAGCTTCCAGTGGAAGTGGTGGAGGCAGGATCGATTTTATCCTTTAAAAATAAATTGGATAGGTATATGGACGGGAAAGGAATGGAGGGTTATGGTCTGAGTGCAGGTAGATGGGACTAGGTGAGAGTAAGTGTTCGGCACGGACTATAAGGGCTGAGATGGCCTATTTCCGTGCTGTAAATGTTATATGGTTATATGGTTATATGGTGGCATAAATATACCTCTAAATTCTGCATGGAAGTGAGATCTCTACTTGCCAGATCTGAACCAGTACATTTTATACCAGTCTGCATCTGTCTCCTTTGGTTCATTCTGTGCCCGCCATCTTGAGATAGATTGCATGCTGGGATAGGGGGGGGGGGAGAAAAAAAATGGTGATGTGGAAGAAGAGGGAACCAGCAAACAGGAAAGAGAAACTGTTTCAATTTGGGAAGGGGTTGGAAGGCATGACTGAGAGGGCTGGAGACAAAACCCATACGAGAGAAGGGCCCGTAATCCAGCGTTGAGGGAGGGAAGAGTCTCGGATTAGAACGTGGAGCCCAGGTTTCAGAGTGGCAAGGCCAGGGGTCTAGATCCAGTGTGTGAGAGGGATTCAGAGTCCAACGGAGAGAGAGAGAGAGAGAGAAGCCCACAATTCAAAAGAATTTTGAAGAAGGGTCTCGCCCCGAAGCGTCGCCCATTCCTTCTCTCCAGAGATGATGTCCGTCCCGCTGAGCTACTCCAGCTTTTCGTGTCTATCTGAAGGTTAGTTTAGTTTGGTTTAGTTTATTATTGTCACATGTAGCGAGGTACAGTGTTTGTTTCAGGGCAAAGGCTGTACAGGATTACAATCGAGCCGTCCACAGCTGACAAATACATGATAAAGGGAATAACGGTTAGTGCAAGGTAATGTGCAGTAAAGTGCAACGAAGAAGAAAGTCCTGTCTGGAGAAGGGTCTCGACCTGAAACGTCACCCATTCCTTCTCTCCAGAGATGCTGCCTGTCCCGCTGAGTTACTCCAGCTTTTTGTGTCTACAGACAATAGACAATAGACAATAGGTGCAGGCGTAGGCCATTCAGCCCTTCGAGCCAGCACCGCCATTCATGGCTGATCATCCCCGATCTGTATCCCCGTTCTATCTTTGGTTTAAATCAGCATCTGCAGTTCCTTCTTACACAAAGTCCAATTAAAGATGGTCTGAGGGTCTCCAATGAGGCAGATGATAGCTCAGGACCGCTCTCTAGTTGGAGGTAGGGTGGTTCATTTGCCTGATAATAGATGTGAAGAAACCATCCCTGAATCTGGAGGTGTGCGTTTTCACACTTCTGTCCCTCTTGGCTGACGGTAGAGGTCATAAGGTCAAAAGGAATAGGAGTAGAATTATGCCATTACATGATAAACGGTTTAAAGTTCCGTGCAAGATAAAGCCCAGTAAAATCCGATCAAAGGTAGTCCCAGGGGCTCCAATGAAGTAGATAGGAGCTCAGGACTGCTCTTTAGTTGTTGAGAGTGGGTTGTTTTCATATGTGATAGGAGCAGAATTAGGGCATTTGGCCCATCAAAGTCTACTCCACCATTCAATTATGGCTGATCTATCTTTCCCTGTCAACCCCATTCTACTGCCTTCTCCCCATACCCCTGACACTCGTACTAATCAAGAATCTATTCATCACTGCCTTAAAAATATCTGTAGACCTGGCCTCCTGTGGCAATGAATTTCACAAGATTCACTACCTTTCTAACTAAAGAAACTCCTCCTCATCCCCTTCCTAAAGGAACGTCCTTTAATACTGAGGCTATGGCTTCTGATCCTAGACTTTTAGTATGGGAAGGTTATGGGGAGATGGCAGGAGAATGGGGTTAGGAGGGAGAGATAGATCAGCCATGATTGAATGATGGTAGAATTGATGGGCTGAATGGCTAATTCTGCTCCTATAGCTAGGAAGGAGGGGGGAGGGGGCATTGAAGATGGAGTTGAGGAGTAAATTAAATTGGGTTTTGAAGGCCAAACCGTTAAGTATGTTCAGGACTGAGGAAGATACATTTTCAGAAAAAAAGGTGAGTCAAAAGACAAGGAGAGTGGGCAGTGGTGTAAAGTTGTGACAAAGTCCAGTTTCTCCACGAACTAACTGAATGCTGGAGCATGTTTAAGGTGCTCTATGGTCCAATCTTACGTTATGTTATGTTGTGGTTTCACATGTGAGTCATTCCCGCAAGGGCGACACGGTGGCGCAGCGGTAGAGTTGCTGCCTTACAGCGTTCGCAGCGCCGGAGACCCGGGTTCGATCCCGACTACAGTAGGTACGGAGTTTGTACGATTTTCCCCGTGACGGATGCTGTCTGTACGGAGTTTGTTCCGAGATCTTCGGTTTCTTCCCACACTCCAAAGACGCGCAGGTATGTATAAACTTAGTGGTTCAAATGTAAATTAAATTGTCCCTAGTGTGAATTGGCTTGGTATAAATGTAAATTGTCCCTAGTGTGTGCAGTGTAGGGTAGTGTTAATGTGGGCCGAAGGGCATATTTCTGCGGTGTATCTTGAAACTAAACTAAAATCTCTTCGCCATTTAGCCTACATACACGAATGGATGATGAGGCCACGATCTTGTGAACTAGTGGAAACATCCTCCCCACATCCACTCTACCCGGGCGGGCCGTGTGCAATTTGGGGCTTGGCACCAGAAAACGCGTTTTAATGGAGCCTTTTACACTCAGCAGTGCCCAGGCTGATTGGCTTCATCCAGCCAGCTCACTGGCTAGCTAGACTGACCCCTGGATCAAATCGACCAGGGGAAAAGGTTCCCGCTAGCACACTGCGCCAAAAACTAGTGCCCTGGAAGTACACACACTGGAGAATTTGCTGAAAAACAGTTCATAGTCAGACCTTATATGTGAAGAAAGGAAAAAAGGTAATATGACAAGTGCTGGTAAATTGTTTTTTTTTTTTTTGCAGAGAGAATAAACTCAGTGTGTGCTGTCCTACTCCTGATATAACATGTCTTTGAACTGTGGGACAGCTGCACAGAGCTGTTATATGACATGGAAAAACGTTGTGAAATATTCAAGAGGCAATGTCGCTGAATCCCCGCAGGAATTGTGAGGAGTGTCTTTTCTTCTCCCAGTCCCTCGTCATGTTCAAATAACAAGTGTAGAGATATGCTCTGCCGCGTGTCCCTGTGTCTACGTGTCTCCTCTGAAGCATTCTTTACATCGCTTCATTATACACACTCACAAACAGCAGGTGTTCCCGCTGCCCAGATCATTACTACCACAAACACTATCTAAATATGCGAATGTGTTGGCGTTGCCTTTAAAGACACAGTATCCTCTTTTGATGGCTTTACGCGCTGGCTCTGCTCCGATGGAATTATTCTACCCTTGGACTGGAATTCTGAACATTAGACGCGAAAATGTAATCACACTGTAATACCTCATTTACATCTCAGCCTAGGGGACAGGGAAGAGGAGACCGCGGTACCAGCTCGTTATAGCAAATCTCTCGATATAACAAGCTCTTGCCCTGGTTCTAGTGGATGCTTCATTATCATCAGAGGCAGAACTGGGAAGCGTAGAGCCGTTGAGTTTCCAGTCACTCGATGGCGAACTGGCCCTTGCCCAGATAGAGATAGACACACACGTAAACGCTGGGGTAACCCAGCGGGTCAGGCAGCATCTCTGGAGGAAAGGAGCAGGTGACATTTCGGGTCGAGACCCTTCTTTAGACGTCCTCGCTGCACGAGTTACACTGACCCACTCGTACATGGCACGGTTTGTCTGAATAGCAGGCGAAACGACGCTTTTCGCGGTCTCTTGGCACGCGTGACAATTATAAATCGATACCAATATCAAACCGTACTTCTATTTCACCTAAAGCAACATGCACAAAATCCACGAAGACCAGAAGTCTGGAGAGAGACAGTTTCAAGAAGGGTCTCAACCCGAAACATCACCCATTCCTTCTCTCCAGAGATGCTGCCTGCCCCGCTGAGTTACTCCAGCATTTTATCTTCGGTGTTTACACCAGCATCTGCAGTTCCGTCCTACACAATCTTGAGAGAGAGGGAGGCACTTTTCATGGCAGGGTGGTGCAGCAGGTAGTGTTGCTGCATCGCCCTTCGCACGATGAATTCCACATCCAAGCCCCAGATCCAATGATTTCAAAGGAACCAGGTTTCAGAGGCAAACTACAGCATGAATGGGTGACCACATCTCATGTATAACGTAACAGCAGGGGGTCAGGTACAGAAGGGATACAGATCATGAGAGAAAAGGCGATTGAAAGACTCACAGTAGAATGAATGGTAGATTTATGTGGAACACAAACCCCATCATCAAAATGGTTTGTTGCCATACTGCGCACACTACACAACTATATAGATAGGCGTAGGAAGGAACTGCAGATGCTTTTAAACCAAAGAAGGACACTCAATACTGGAGTAACTTGATGGGTCAGACAGCATCTCTGGAGAAAAGGAACAAGTGACGTTTCGGGTCGGGTCCCGACCCGAAATGTCACCTCTTCCTTTTCTCCAGAGATGCTTTCCCAGCTTTTTGCGTCTCACTTCGGAGAGAAAGGGATGCATGCAGTGGTCGCGACTATGGCATTACACCGAAATACTAGGAGCGTGATCGCAATCGTGGCAATTGGGACAATGCCCCAATAGTCAGTGAACAGCATCGCAGGTACCAAACCTGTATTCCACAAAGATGGTCTAAGAAAAAAAATCAGGTGCCCACACAGCTAGTTGAGAATTGTATTTTTTTTATTTAAGCTGTAAAAGAAAATGTTGGTAACAGCATTAGATTGTGATACAAACATTCCTGCTGCCCGTTAGGAATGGAAAGTTTCACCCACCCCGTGTTAGCTCTGTGTTAGCTCCGCTCCCGCCGAGTTGACACTTAATTCAGCAGTCGCTCACTTTCTGAGCACCTTTATAGTCACTATACATGTCAAGTATCACCCACATCACCATAAGTTCATTTGATATAATTCTCAAGAGCAAAAGAAGAATGAGGATGAAACATCTTTTGTCGGCGTGTGAAAGGATATCTCTTGTCTGACAGAAACATAGTGCCGGGAAATAATACAGAAACTTTCCACAATTAACCTGCTTCAGTGGGATAACATATATGGAATTTACAATACTGTGAAGTATTTAATTTGAATGCCTTTCTGTTGCATTGGGTGCATTGTTCATTGTAATTTTGTAAACCATATAATAAAAAAAATAGAGATCTATTACATCCAATAATGTATCTTTTTTTTTTTTTGGTTGATCTTGGCTTAATTTCCCCATCATCAACATTTTCTTCCAATTGTCTTCCCCATCTATTCCATTCTTTCTTTACACTTTCTTCCCTGATATGAAATCTATATGAAAAAAATTAAAAAAAATAGACATATGAATAATGCCTTTCGCAGTTTCAAGACACCTCCAAGCATGTTATAGCAAGAAAATACATTAACTCTTTGCATCAATTTTATTTCTCATTATATATATATATATATATATATACACACATGCATAAATAGCATAAATATATAAAGGTTGTGATATACATACATATATACATATATAAATGTGTTATATAGTTGTGTGTGTATATATATCACAATATTTATATATTTACAATATATATGTACATATAAGATGTGAAATTATTTTATTTTAGTTTTATTTTGAAACATATATATGTGTGTTTGCATGTATATATGTGTGTGTGTGTGTGTGTGTGTGTGTGTGTGTGTGTGTGTGTGTGTGTGTGTGTGTGTGTGTGTGTGTGTATAACCCACACACACAAATATTGTAAATATATACAGTATGTGTGTGTATGCGTGTACATATTTATATATAAATATTTATTTTTACACACACCCACATATATATAATGTGTATGTGTGCATACACCCACACACACACACATATATATATATATAATGTGTGTGTGTGTGTGTGTGTGTGTGTGTGTGCGTGCGTGCTTTAAAAAAACACAAAATTCTTTAATATATATAATAAATCTATATTAAAAAATGGTGTGTGTTTTTTTAAAGCATTTACTACTGCAGGGTCAGTCAGTCAATGTCTCACTTGTCTCCTGCCTTGGGTGCAACTACTCTCCCAACCAATTCAAAGAATAAGTTGTAAGACCAAGGGGCATCAGTGAAACATAGTTCCTATCATCCCCAGCCCAATAACCCATGCGTATCTCTTTCATTAAATAAATTCATATTCGCTAGTAATAGCTGCTCAAAGTTGATGATTTCCAAAACATTTGCATCCCTTCTTCAAAGAAGGAATTGTCTTATTTTCTTCTTTCCTTTCATTTCATTTTCCAAAGATATTTTGTTATTTATTTTAGTTTTCTTTATTTTGCATTTACAAGTAAAAACTAGCTGCCAATTCTCAGATCTTCAGTATATTTATTAAATGTAATATTTTATCTCTTTGCAGCCAGAATTGACATTATCATTTCTTTCCTGTTTCAATAATAATAATCTCTAATCTTCAGTTCCTTGACAGGAGCTAATGGTTTCTTTTATTATAAGAGAGGCTCATGGAACCTGTATGGAGCACAGTGAGCTGGTTTTTTTTTTAAATGTTAATTCCTTTTATGATATAGACTGCTCTGAAGTCACTAACAAGACACGATTTGATGAAAATGCTATCAGTCGGAGCAGAGAAAGAATCAAAGGATTATAATGATCCTTTTAACATTTTTCTTTATTTTTGTTTTAACGGAGTTGATACCTTTTTACCGGCTGATACCTATATTTAAGCTTAAGTAAAAAGCAACTTGATATCATTAATGTCCCAACCTCGTTAAATCGTGTAGTATCTGAGCGGGAGCTCAGTTGGTTTTTAAGCTCTTCCTGTTAAGCTCTTCCCTGCCTTTCCACCTCTTCTCGTGTAAGGGCATCAACATTTGGAGCAATGACACCCCCTCAAGTCACCGACACTATTCAATACGATCCAGGCTGATAGCATTTTGGCTCCAACACTTTCCTGTCTGATCCCTATTGTCCTTGATTCTCCACAAGCCTAAACAATATATTCCTGACTTTAAATATGCTTATAACTGAAACTCCACATCTCAAATCCTAATGGGACAACCATACTTACTGATGTGTAGGAAGGAGCTGCGGATGCTGGTTTACACCGACGTTCGACACAAAATGGTGGAGTATCAACATTTGCTTCTGTGATGGGATGTTTTTCTACAGTTAAGCTGCGTTAGAAGCTGTGGTCATTTCTGATGTTGTCGATCTCGGATTAAAGCTTGCAGATTAAAAAGGCTCAGCAGGTCAGGCGGCATCTCTGGAGAAAACGAATAGGTGACGTTTCGGGTCGAGACCCTTCGTAGTTCTAGATTTCATACCAGGGACACAGCCTCTCATTTTATACCCAGTTAAACCTCTCCAGGTCTCATTCATTATTCCATTGAGCAATCTGCACATTCTTTCCTCACAACATTGCCCCTTGATACCTGGCGATAGGGTCGAAAAATCAATGGGAAAAAATAACATGAAGGAATGGAGCATAATTAGAGCGAAGTTAGGAAAGAGAAGATTGTCTGAAAGATTACGTTGAATTACAATGCCTCTTGGTGCTATAGTTTGCGTTGGAAATTGACAAATCTTCTCGTCTTCTTGCGTTTGGCGTGCACAGCCTAAAGTTGTACGACAACTTATTCTATTTGATCTTATGTGATTGTGCACGCCGGGTTGATTGCATTGGTCGAAACAGGGCGGACCACGTGAAGGTTGCAACCTCCCGCCCCAGTTGACAAATAAGAACTACACACGTCTTAGAAATAGGTCCAAAGTAGAATATTGCAATTTTCCAAATGAATATTAACATGACAAACGTGTTTGTTTATGTAATTCTACTCGGAAGACCATTCTAAATCTTGACCAGTCCATTCACTTATTTCTAGCTGGCCAAAAATGACTATTTAGGTATTTTTTTAAAACGTGTTCTGAGGTGGTACAGCAGACCTGCCTTATTTAAGTGCAGACCATGTTTCAGGACCATATAAATTTAGTTTAGTTTAGAGAAACAGCGTGGAGACTATTCCTTCGGCCCACTGAGTCCGCACCGACCAACGGTCCCCATACATTGACGCTCGGGACAATTTACAATCTTTACCGAAGCCAATTAACCTACAAACCTGAGAAATCGTTGGCGTGTGGGAGGAAACTGGAGCAGCCGGGGAAACCCCACGCAGGTCACGGTGAGAACGTACAGACAGCACCCGTAGTCAAGATCGAACTCGGGTCTCTAGCGCTGCAAGGCAGCTACTCTATCGCTGTGCCGCCGTCCCGCCAGTTGTGAGGTCCACTCTATATTTGACTTCCGCTATCCTCACTGGACCTCGCTAACAACAATCAGTCGCTAGAGCGCTCGCAGAGGGAAGCAACGGTCATCAAGTTAACCACCAACTGCAACAAAGACAATGCTAAGTTACAAGGTGAACTGCCGTAACTCTGACCTGTCGAGTTAGATTTCACTCTTAGAGCTAGGGGAATCAAGGGATATGGGGGGAAAAAGCCAGAACGGGATACTGATTTTGGATGTTCAGCCACGATCATATTGAATGGCGCTGCTGGCTCGAAGGGCCGAATGGCCTACTCCTGCACCTATTTTCTATGTTTCTATGTCTATGTTTCTAAGTGTGTCTCCGGTCGGTGTGGCGATGAGTTGATGCTTAATCTCACATATGATGGGAACAGGCTTGCAAAGCTTCAGAAAGGAAAAATTCTAACAACAAAAGGCCGTTGGATGTCAGTGACGCACACGTGGGTGAGCGGAGAAGGCATTTTATCGGGATGCATCAGCATGGTTTGGGGAAAGCTCCATCCAAGACCGCAAGAAATTGCAGAGAGTTAAGGACGCAGCCCAGACCGTCGCACAAACCAACCTCCTTTCCATTGTCTCCATTTACACCTGACGCTGCCTCGGCAAGGCCAGCAGCATCATCAAGGCTGAGTCACACCCCGACCACTTCCTCTTCTCCCCTCTCCCATGCGTCAAAAGGTATTGACGTGTGAAAACACACACCTCCAGATTCAGGGATAGTTTCTTCCCAGCTGTTATCAGGCAACTGAACCATCCTACCAACAACTGGAGAGCGGTCCTGAACTACTAACTGCCTCATTGGAGACCCCCAGACTATTTTTGATCGGACTACTGGCTTTATCTTGTACTAAATATTATTCATGTCATTCCCTTTATCTTGTATCTGTACACTGTGGATGGTTCGATTCGAATCATGTATTGTCTTTCCGCTGACTGGTTAGTACACAACAAAGGTTTTTCACTGTGACTCGGGTACACGTGACAATAATCTAAACTCAAACTCGGATAAACTAAATCCCTCAGTCTGGGGCCACTGTGGGTCACTTGGGAATTTGACACACTAGCTAAAATCAATAGACAATAGACAATAGGTGCAGGAGTAGGCCATTCGGCCCTTCGAGCCAGCGCCACCATTCAATGTGATCATGGCTGATCATCCACAATCAGTACCCCGTTCCTGCCTTCTCCCCACATCCCCTGACTCCGCTATCTTTAAGAGCCCTATCAAGCTCTCTCTTGAAACTATCCAGAGAACCGGCCTCCACCGCCCTCTGAGGCAGAGAATTCCACAGACTCACAACTCTCTGTGTGAAAAGGTGTTTCCTCGCCTCCGTTCTAAATGGCTTGCCCCTTATTCTTCGAAATTCTTAAGAAATCCTTTCTTAAATGCCCTTCTCTCTCCTACATTATCCTTTGTGAACCTAAAGCCTGTTTTGTCTCAGTTCTCTCTTCTCTTGTTGTGCTCCAGGGCAGTAAAATTTGAAACGAGTATTAAGTCAGGAAAATTACCGCGTGCAACCGAGAAAAAAATGTAAAAACTGAAAACCCATAATTTGAACGTAGCAATAATAAAACATCGCCCTGCATATTTATTACGGGGCTCCACGCACCGACATCCATTTTGGCACTTGGCCTTGCCCCATTCCAGAACACACACTGGTATAGGGAAAAACCCACAACAAATGCATACCTCCCCATTCATTATTGCTTAATAACACAGCAGTAGCTTAAACCTGAGATCAGACAGACAGGGACTGAGTCCCTTTGCCCTTGCAATCTACTGCCTTTGGTATTCAGTTCATCTGCCCCAGACAGAACAATCGCATTGCTTTTGCCAGATCTGATGGAGGTAATTCTGGAAGGGGAGACGTTTCAAACAGTTAAGCATTAGCCCTGGCAAGCCCCACGAAAGGAAAGATTTTTATTTTTTTTTAACTCTTCTAATTGCCTGCAACACTTTGATGCGTAAATACACACATGCCGACCGAGGCAGATCATTAGTGACAAGTATTCAGACTTGTTTGGTCTTCGAGATTTGGGAGGTCCAAGTGGTGACGCTGCTAATCCCTACCCAACGTCCATAATTTAAAACATGAGCAAATTCGATCGTCAAGATTTCGACTTATGGGGAGAAAATGTGGGAGAGATTGCACGCAAGCTCAGCTCCAGAACACCAGGGAGGCAGGTAGATACCACCGGAATTTGGATGCAAAAAGAGGAACCAAAAACCCTGTGCCTGTTGATTTTGCCTCCCCACCCTAATCAAAATCTCCCCACCCCTCTTCCTATTCCCCAACTGCACCGCTACATATATATCATGGAACCATTAAATCATCACAGCCTTGGGTGCAACCCATCTGCAAGCCACCAGTCTTCTATGGGCACACCCACCAGACCACCAAAGAGTCAGATGAATCGCCACTGAGAAGACTGCCAGGGAAAATGGATGGAACTATTTAAAACAAAACACACACCATGGGATGCAGACGCCAGGCGCATACGAGCAAATGAGAAATGCAAAATATTAGTCCGTCTACCACTAGAAATCTCTCCCAGATACACAGCCAACCACCAACATATCACAGAATGAAGTGGAGTCACACTTTCACTGCAGGAATGTTTGGGGTTTTTATATACAAGACAGACCTTCCAAAGCAGATGTGATTCTCTGCTGGACTGGCAGGAACCAGATTTAGATTCTCGCTAAAGACGTTTCAGAGAATGTGTGGCAGATCGTGGGCATAAGGCCATGTCTCATCTTTGCAAAGAGCGGTGCATTTGAACAGTGTCCTCTTCCAAGTGTCGCAGTTTTGCAATCTCTCTTCACGTTGATTCGAAGTTGCCGTTGCTCAACAACACCTCTGAAATGTTTCTTAACTCGGATGTTGTTATTCTACTGTTAACAACAAAGCTCCTCGTGTCAGGCTGATCCAGAAGAATTGGTCCAACTTGGAACTCGGTTCGGCTTGGGGGACCGATGCGTAAGTGTTCGGCGAACCGCTTTCACTTGCCGGTGTAAAGGAAACCACATCAGGAGCAACTAGTGCAGTAAATGAAGCTGGAGGAGATGCATGTGAACCTCTGTCTCATCTGGAAGGGCTGCTGAGATTCCTGGATGGAGATGAAAGAGGGGGCATAGGGACTGAGGAGGTTCGCTAGACTGATTAGTACAGAGAAGGTTCACTAGACTGATTAGTACAGAGAAGGTCCACCAGACTGATTCCTGGGATGTCTGGACTTTCATATGAAGAAAAACTGGATAAACTTGGCTTCTACTCGCTAGAATTTAGAAGATTGAGGGGGGATCTTATAGAAAATTACAAAATTATTAAGGTGTTGGACAGGCTAGATGCAGGAAGATTCTTCCCGATGTTGGGGAAGTCCAGAACAAGGGGTCACAGTCTAAGGATAAGGGGGAAGTCTTTTAGGACCGAGAAAAACATTTTTCACACAGAGAGTGTTGAATCTCTGGAATTCTCTGCCATGGAAGGTAGTTGAGGCAAGTTCATTGGATATATTTAAGAGGGAGTTAGATGTGGCCCTTGTGGTTAAGGGGATCAGGGGGTATGGAGAAGGCAGGTACGGGATAGTGAGTTGGATGATCAGCCATGATCATATTGAATGGCGGTGCAGGCTCGAAGGGCTGAATGGCCTGCTCCTGAACCTATTTTCTATGTTTCTATGACAGGTGCTGCATCTCCTGTGATCGTTGCTCCTTGACCTTACTGAATGTTAGTGGAGTTTCGAGGCAGAGTGTAGCAGAGACCTGAAGAGAGACACAAAAAGCTGGTGTAACTCAGCGGGTCAGACAGCATCTCTGGAGAATAGGAATAGGTGGCGTTTCGGGTCAGAACCCTTCTTCAGACATCTAGCCCTCACTTCTTATATTCTAATGTTTAGACTTTAGAGATACAATGCGGGAACAGGCCTTTCAGCCCACTGAGACAGCGCCGACCAGCGATCACCCCAGACACTAGCCGACAAACCAGAGACTATTTTTTTACCAAAGCCAATTAACCAATTAGCCAATGCACGTCTTCGGAATGTGGTAGGAAACCGGATCACCTGGAGAAAGCCTACAGGGTCACTGGGAGAATGCATAAACTTCATACAAACAGTACCCATAGGCAAGATCGAACCTGGGTCTCCAGCGCTGTAAGGCAGCAACTCTACCGCTGCGCCACTGAACCACCAGTAGGTTCTTATTTATTATGACTATTTATTCTTCCGACTGACATTCGGCCCAAAGTACCTCTGCCGGCAACTCTTAGGTTAGGTATTAAAGTACTCGATTAGCATCCAGAGACCCAGACCAATGATCCAGAGGCATGAGTTCAAATCCCAGTACTGAAGCTTAGGAACTTAAAGTTAAGCAATTGCTTGAAGATGGATTTAAAGCGAGTCTACGTGACAATAAACATGAAGCTGCCAGATTTCTATAAAACTCATCTGGTGCAATATTCCACTTCACTGCAGGGATTTTACGATCCTTCCCCATTCTGACCTACGTGAGATCTCAGACCCATGTTATTGAATCTCAGTTGAGGCAAAATTAGCACTCGACAAGAGATACGGCATCGCCTATGACCTCCACAATCTAACAACAAATTAATTGATAAAAAAAAGTCCTGGAATTGCTTTTTAGTGCAACATCCGTCATATGTTTCCCAGAAAATAACACAAATAGGCAATTTCTGATACTAGTAATCTACCAATGGGGGGGGGGAAACAGGTATAGAAGGAAATCTGCTTATTCTGGACTTGCTCTGCCAATGGTTCAACTTGGATACATATTTAGAGACCTTTCAAAAGTAACCAAGATATTTCTTGCTTAAGATGAATTAGTTACTTAAAAAGTCACTTACATGCTTATATCAGTTATTTGGGAAGGCACGGTGGGCAGCAGTAGAGTTGCTGCCTTACAGCGCCAGAGTCCCGGGTTCCATCCTGACTGCGGGGCGCTGTCTGAACGCAGTTTGCACGTTCTCCCCGTGACCTGCCCGGGGTTTTCTCCGGGTGCTCCGGTTTCCTCCCACACTCCAAAGACGTGCAGGTTTGTAGGACCATTGGCTTTGGTGAAAGTATAAATTGTCCCGAGTGCGTGTAGGGTAGCGCTCGTGTACGGGGACCGCCGGTCGGTGCAGACTCGATGGGCCGAAAGGGGCTGTTTCAGCACTGTATCTCTAAACTACACTAAACTAAACTAGCAATGGTTCTCCGAGTAAAGGTTTGGAACAGATATAAAATAATGGCAGTTGTTTGTGATACCGTTGTGGGTGCACACTCTTTTACACAGGGTAGGGTGAATCGAGAACCAGAGGGCATAGGTTTAAGGTGAGGGAGAAAAGATTTAACCCGAGGAGCAACGTTTTTACACAAAGCGTGGAAGGTGCATAGAACGAACTGCTGGAGGAGGTGGTTCAGTTCGATACTATCACAATGGTTAAACATTTGGACAGGTACATGGATAGGATAGGTTTATAAGATTACTAGACTAAGTGGGAGCCATTGGGTCCCTGTCACACAGGAGGCTTGGTCCCCCAACCCAATATTCCACCACTCACCCATAGCCCCCAACTGCACAGGTTCAGCTCAGTTCCCCTCATCCCTAGCACTCTCTCCCTCTCCTCCACCCTCCCTCTTCTTTCCCTTCTCCTTCCCTATCCCTCCCTCACCTATCTCTGCCCCTACCCTCAGTCACTTCCTCCCTCCCTCCATAACTACTCTCCCCTCCCTATCCCACTCCTATCCATCTATCCCGCATCTCCCCCACTCCTCACCTCTCCATCTATCTGCCCTGCTCTCCCTCTATTCCCCACTCCCTACCTCCCCCAACTTCCCCCCTCCTCTACTCCCCCCCCTCCTCTCCCTCTATTCCCCCTCCTACCTCCCTTCTCCCTCCTCACCTCCGCCCTCTTCTTTTCCCTCTCCTCCCCTCCCCAAATCCATCCCTCACCTCTCCCTCCCTCTCCTTTCCTCTCCCCTCAGTCACTCCTTCCCTCCCTCCATTACTACTCTCCCCTCCCTACTCCTCTCTTCTTCCCTCTATCCCCTCTCCTTCCCCACGCTCCCTCCCCAGGATCTCGAGGTTGCCGCTCCTCTCCCTTCTTGCGTGCCCCGGAGGAGCATCAGCCGTTGGTGCCCTCAGAGCCAGGCGTCAGTTCGGCCCGGAAGTACCAGCAGCTATGGCTGTGTGGGCGAAAGAGGGAGCTCGGAGAAAAGGTGGGGGAAGAGACATGGGGGAGAGGGGGGTATCATGGGGGAGGGGGCATGAGCCAGCGAGCGGGACCAGAGGGGAAAGGGGTGGAGCTGCGGGGCGTTGCGATGGCAGTGCGTTTGGGACTCACAGCGGGCGCTGGACGCTCTCCTCTGCCGGGATCAGACTCTCCCCCTTCCGTTTGGCGGGGCTGATTCGGGTACCTCTGAAAGTCCGGTTGGAAACCTCCACCGGCCATCCACAACTACGGTAAAGACCCGATGGTGCAGGAAGGGGCGGACCATCACGGGGAGTGACAGGGGAAGAGACTAATCCACGCGGCGCTGGAAGGCAGGAGAAGAGATCGATCTGCGCACGCGCGTTTAAAAAAAAATTTAAAGCTCGCTAACTTTGACGACATTCAACTGATCGGAACGAAACTTGGTGGACTCGCAGCATAGGAGAACGGTGAGTGAACTGGCGAAAAATCGTAGCGCAAATCTTAGCGAACCGTTTTTGCGCAAATAGAATGACCGCCAAACCGGAAGATAACAAGATCAGAGTTTTAGTTGTGTATAGATAGAAGAATAGATAGATAGATAGATAGATAGATAGATAGATAGATAGACAGACAGACAGACAGACAGATAGATAGATAGATAGATAGATAGATAGATAGATAGATAGATAGATAGATAGATAGATAGATAGATAGATAGATAGATAGATAGACAGACAGACAGATAGATAGATAGATAGATAGATAGGCCAAATGCAGGCAAGTAGATGGAGAATGTTGGTCGGCGTGGGCAAGTTGGTTCAAAGGGTCTGCTTTCATGCTGCATGACTCTATATGACTCTAACCGAAATCGTTAAAAGGTAACCAAGCAGCCAAACAGTCTCCAAACACATCTCAACAAAGTTCAGATGTTTAAGACCATCATTTGAATTGCAGATTAGTTCACAGCCTTAGAATTCCCACCTGGCATTGATGTAACGTTCAGTTTTATAGATTTGTGGTTTTGACAGAGCCTGCAGTGCAATGTTAACCATTGCCACACTTGTCTCATGTTGTACGATGGAGTGCGACATGGGGAGAAAGTGTGCCTTGGGAGGGGAGGTGAGTACGATCAATATAATTGGTCATTTCAAATGCCTTCAGTTAAGGAAATGATATTGGGATTCTTTTTCCCTCCTTCCAAAGAATACTATTAGCCTCTCAAAGTGCAACCTTCAGAGAGAAATATTTTTATTAGTATTCAGCAGCATTCTGGTAGATCAACAAAGGTGGAATTCTCCAGATATTTGCCCGAGACAGACAGATAATGTAATGCCCTCAAAAATTCCAATTTGAAAATTTATGAACTCAACAATGGCCCTGAATTTACACTCCATAGCGAAGCAGTAGGTCACAGTGCTGACCTTTAAAAGTGCCTCGGCGCTCATGAATTCCTTGTCCCTGATGTTGGTTTTTGTTCAGCATCAGTTCAAAAGAATCCCCAGCATCCAGCAGGTGCAAGGTCATTACCTTGGCTGAGCAGATGATCACATTGAAGGATGATTGCAGGCAGCAAACCAGGAAGAACTGAGCACAATTGTGGGCGGCAGGGTGGCGCTCTGGTAGAGACAACGCCAGCGACCCAGGTTTGATCCTGACCACGTGTGCTTGTCTGTACGGAGTTTGCACGTTCTCCCCCTTGACATGCGTGGGTTTTCTCCGGGAAGCTCCGGTTTCCTCACACACTCCACAGACGTACAGGTTTGGAGGCTAATTGGTTTTGTATAATTGCAAATTGCCCCTAGTGCGTGCAGGATAGTGTACGTGTGCGGGGATCGCTGGCCAGCGCGGACTCGGTGGGCCAAAGGGCCTGCTTCCGCACTATATCTCTAAACTAAATTTAAAAACTAAATTTGTAATTAAAAGCTTCACGAGAGGACTATGAATGTAAGCGTTTAGCACAGACAGTGTGAGTCGAAGAGACTGGCCTAACATTGTGTAATTTTAACATCACGTATTTCCCCCCCCCCCCCCACCACACTTTCAACATCATCACTTCCACTCCCTATATCCCAACTTGAATGTGGGGTATGGTTAATATCTTCTTCTTTCGTGTCCATCTTCCATGTTTCAAATGTTGACATCGTCCGTCCTGAAAAGGAAGCAAGCTTCCGGCGACAATCACTTGTTGCAATCGATGATGGTGGTAGCAGAATTAGCTCAGGATACTTCCAGTTTCCAGCCCCACAACGTGGACGCTTCTGCTGTGGGGCCTGGTTAATATCAAAACCATAATAACCATTATCCGATCATATTTACACCCAAGCAGAAACAAGCATCGAGTCTCCATATTACATTTTAATCCAAGATGATTAAGCGGAAAATTAGCTCTGTGTATCTTCGTGAGATGCAGGCAATCTGACTTGTGTCAGGCTTCGGAAGGGTGAGGAGGAATGAGACTCAGAGAGGCCCAAGCATGCCAGACCTGTTTTTATCTGGGGTTTTGGCCAGTTTATTTGCCTTGAGACCCCGTGCTAGATCAATGGGGAACTGTGTTTAGCTGTTGACTACCTTGTATGGCAATACCCACTGCCGTGAGACCTCACGGCTTCCAGGATAGGCAAGGAGAAGGAGGGAAGGCAATAGTTGGGTTAGCTTAGTTCTGTTTACTTTTGTTTAGAGATACAGCGTGGAATCAGGCCCTTCGGCCCACCGAGTCTGCACCGACCAGCGATCCCCGCACAGTAACACTACCCTACACACACTAAGGACAATTTTACATTTATAATAACCAAGCCAATTAATTTATAAACCCATAGGTCTTTGGAGTGTGGGAGGAGACCGAAGATCTCGGAGAAAACCCACGTCGGTCACGGGGAGAACATACAAACTCCTTGGTCTTTAACCTATCCATATGGGCCTATCGCTGGATACTATTCTGTGCCACTCAAGCGGCTTCCATTTAACCCAACATTACGTCTAGTTGAAAACCAAATTGTTGGAAGAATTCAATAGGTCAGGCAGCATCCGTGGAGCCAGGGGGATGATCAACTTTGAGCTTCAGGACCTGCAGGACTTTGCCGAGTGATTTACATATCATGGCTACATTACCCTTCTATTCACTGCCTTCTCTGGAAGCAATTGAGCCCAAAGTAAAGAAGTACATTTTCCACCTGGTCAGTACCCACGACTCTACTTTGACAGCAGAGTTTCATATCCAAGCTGACTCCTGCACACACAGAATTTCCTAACATTTAAACGCACTAAGGTCAATGTTCAGATAGGCTTCGCCAGTCTTGACTCGACTGCCGTATGTCTCTGCGGATGGATGAATGCATTTGGAGTCATGGAGGCATTACAGTGTGGAAACAGGCCCTTCGGCCCAACCTGCCCATGCTGACCAATGTCCCATCTACACTAATCACACCTGCCTGATTTTGACCCATATCCCTCAAAACCCTCTCCGACCCAACCAAACTATCCTACCACAACTATAGATCAGTCCTGAACTACTATCGCCCTCATTGGAGGCCCTTGGGTTATTTTTAATCAGACTTTACTGCCTTTATCTTGCACCAAACGTTATTCACGTTATTCCCTTTGTAAACTATGGATGGCTCGATTGTAATCATTGTCTTTAGGCTGACTGGTTAGCGTGCAAAGAAAGCTTGTCACTGTATCTTGGTACTCGTGACAATAAACTAAACTATCCATGTTTAATCGATAATGTTTTATTATGAATGTTTTATGTGTCATTCCTAACTGTCACTGTATGTCATGTTGTCACTTGCGGGCGGAGCACCAAGGCAAATTCCTTGTATGTGGATACTTGGCCAATAAACGTATTCATTCATTCATGTGCCTTTCTAAAAGAGACATTGTGATACTGCGATCAGCACTGCTATCAACATTGCTATCAGTACTGCGATTGTGCCTGCACATTATTCAGCTAAAGAGTGACATGAGAAACATTTTACCTCCAACGTTCTGATGCCTACATTTTTGCATTTGGTTCACCAGATCTTGTCACCAATGCCTCAGTGAGAGTTGGATCGCTTTCATTTGAATTCAACTCTTGTCAAGGTTCCATTAAAAAAAAATGTTTTATTCCTTGTAAGAAAAAAAATATCAACGCATTAAACTGCCAAGGTAGTTCAATGCCTTGGAACAATTGAATGTTAATCAACCCTCAGCTAATCTAGTCAAGTTGTCAGCTATTACATTCAAGTCATGGGATCACCTCGTCGCATGTCTTAAAGACATGCCTGAACCTACCTGATCGCCCGGTTGCCGGAGACTTTAATTCTGCTTCCCATTCCTACACAGACCTTCTGTCCGAGGTCTCCTCCATTGTCAGAGTGAGGCTAAAAGCAAATTGGAGGAACAGCATCTCATATTTCGTTTGGGCAGCTTGCATCCCAGTGGTATGATGATTGATTTCTCTCATTTCAGGTAGCCACGGCATTCCCTCTCTCTCTTCATCCCTCCCCCATCCAAGTCGCACTAGCCTCTCATTTTCACCCTACAAACACCTAACAGTGGACTGTTTCCTCTATCAGCGTTACTTTTTTGCGTATCTTTCATTCGTTGTTCTTCATCTCTCCACATCATCGTCTTGTTTCCCTTGTCCCTAACCAGTCTGAAGAAGGGTCTCGACCCGAGACGTCACCCATTCCTTCTCTCCAGAGATGCTGCCTGTCCCACTGAGTCACTCCAGCTTGTTGTGTCGATCTTCTTGTAAATTGACCACAGATTTTGGCTTTACCTTGAAAATAGGAATGCATGATGAACGGTGAAATGAACATGAGGTAGGGATCTCTTTATGGCTGCATGCAATGTGGTCCTTGGCCATTTTTGAGTCATAGAAACAGGCCCTTCAGCCCAACCTGCCCACACTGACCAACATGCCATCTACACTAGTCCCACTTGCCCGTGTTTGGCCCATAACCTTCTAAACCTTACCTATCCATGTACCAGTCTCTTAGTTCAGGACAAATGTCTCTTATATCACATTGGTTCAGGACTCCAAGAAAGAGAGTTTGTAGGATGACTCCGCGATGGATTCTTAGAGCAGCTTGTAATGGAGCCGACCAGAGAAAAGGCAATTCTGGATTTAGTGTTGCCCAATGAACCAGATATGATACGAGAACTCGAGGTAAAGGAACCGCTTGGAGGTAGTGATCATAATATGATTAGTTTTAATCTGCAATTTGAGAAGGAGAACGTTAAATCGGAAGTGGCAGTGATGCAGTTGAACAAAGGGGACTATGAAGGCATGAGAGGGGAGCTGGCCAAAGTAGACTGGAAAGGGATCCTAGCAGGAATGACGGTGGAACAGCAATGGCAGGAATTTCTGGGCATAATCCGGATGACGGAGGATCATTTCATTCCAAAAAGGAAAGAAACGATTCTAAATGGGGAGTAGGAGGCAACCGTGGTGACAAGAGAAGTTAGGGATAGAATAAAACTAAAAGAAAAGATGTATAACACAGCAAAGAGTAGCCGGAAGCCGGAGGATTGGGAAACTATCATAGGACAACAGAAGGAAACAAAACGGGCAATACGGGCTGAAAAGATCAAATACGAGGGGAAGCTGGCCAGGAATATAAAGGACAGTAAAAGCTTCTTTAGATATGTTAAGGGAAAAAAAGTAGCAAAGTCAAAGTCAAATGTGGGTCCCTTGAACCCTAATGCATTTGGATAGCAGTAAAAGGATTAAGTCCATGAGCAGAGAGGCCAGGAGGGTGTAAAATGAGGGTAGAAGCATTAGGTAGCAAGGTGAAAGTGGCATGCAGACAAAACCAGGGCAAAAATCAAAAAGGCCACTTTTCAACATAATTGTATAAGGGGTAAGTGCGTTATGAAAGACAAGCCTGAGGCTTTGTGTCTCAATCAAGGAGTATTCGTAATAAGTGGACGAGTTGAACGTGCAGATAGATATTAATGATTATGATATAGTTGGGATCACGGAGACATGGCTCCAGGGTGACTAGGGCTTGGAGCTGAACATCCAGGATAATCAATATTCAGGAGGATAGAGAGAAAGGAAAAGGAGGTGGGGTAGCGTTGCAGGTTAGAGAGGAGATTAACGCAATGGAAAGGAAGGACATTAGCTTGGAGGATGTGGATCGGTAATGGGTAAGCTACAAACAAAACACTAAGGGCAGAACACGGTGGGTGTTGTGTTACAGGCCACCTAACAGTAGCAGAGAAGTTGGGGATGGTATCAAAACAGGAAATTAGAAATGCATGCAACAAAGGCAAAACAATTATAATGGTGACTCAATCTACATATAGATTGGGTTATCAAATTGGCAAGGTGCTGAGGAAGAGGATTTTTTGGAATGTATGCGGGATAGTTATCTAAATCAACATGTAGAGGAACCAACGAGAGAGCATATTTTTACTGGGTTTTTGAGTAATGAGGAAGGGGTAAATAGCCGTACTTGTTACGTGCCCCCTTGGGCCACAGTGACCATAATACCTGAAGAAGGGTCTCGACCCGAAACGTCGCCTATCTCCTTCGCTCCTTAGATGCTGCTGCTGCACCCGCTGAGTTTTCTCCAGCTTTTTTTGTGTACCCTCGATTCTTCCAGCAACTCTGCAGTTCCTTCTTAAAAAACTTTTGTCTACTCCACTGCGACCATCTCCTCAAGGTATGCCTATGAAGAAGTTCTCTCTCCCCCTACGGAGACAGTTTCACAACCACCTCTCTAACTGCTAAGCTGAAGAAGGGTCACGACCCGAAACTCGCCTATCACCTTCGCTCCTTAATGCAGCTGCAGCCCGCTGAGTTTCTCCAGCTTTTGTACCCCTGACCAAATTATGGTTGAGTTCTTCAATTAGGAAATGGAGAAGTACATGTTAATTCAGTAAACCTTTTACGAACTTAAAGAAAGGTAACTTGAGAGGATAGAGACGTGAATTGGCCAAGATTGACTGGCAATTAATTCTAAAAGGGTTGACGGTGGATATACAAGTTGAAGACATTTAAAGACTGCATGGATGAACTACAAAAATGTTCATCCCAGTTTGGGCAAAAAATAAAATCGGGAAAGGTATTGCAATCGTGGATAACAAGGGAAATCAGGAATAGTATCAAGGCAAAGGATTAATGCGTACAAAGTAGCCAGAAAAAGCAGCATACCAGAGGACTTGGGGGGAAAAGGAAAATACACAGAGACCAGCAAGGAGGAACAAAGGGGCTTATTTGGAAAGAAAAATAGATTATGAAAGAAAAATGGCAGGAACATAAAAACTGACTGAAAACGTTTTTATAGCATATGTAAGAGAAAGAGGTATAGTAAAACAAATGTAGGTCCCTTGCAGTCAGAAACAGTGATGAGTTGATCATGGGAACAAGGATTGGACATAGGTTGGGGTTGGACAGGCTAGATGCAGGAAGATTGTTCCCGATGTTGGGGAAGTCCAGGAACAAGGGGTCACAGCTTAGGGTAAGGGGGAACTCTTTATGAGAAGAACCGAGATAATCAAGACATTTTCCTTCACACAGAGAGTGGTGAGGTCTTGGAACACTCTCTGCCACAAGGGTAGTTGACAGTTCACATTGGCTATATTTAAGAGTGAGATTGTGGGATGTGTCCCTTTGTGCTAAGGGGATCAGTGAGGGTGAAGGAGAAAGGCAGGTAACGGGATACTTGAGTAGGATGATCAAGCCATGCTCATATTGAATGGCGTGCAGGCTGCGAAGGGATGAATGCTACTCCTGCACCCTAAGTCTATGTTTCTATTTTTCTATGTTTCTATATGGCGGACCAATTATTGGAAGGCTACTACTTGGTTCCGTCTTCACTAAGTAAGACATAAATAATCTCCTGAAATGGGGGCGGGACTGTGGGCCAAGGAGGAATTGAGTGAAATCCAGGCAGTCGGGAATTGGTTTTGGGTAATTGAATAGGCTTAAAGGCCGATAATATCCCCAGGGCCCGATAGCTGGTGGCAAAAAAAAAATAAAAAAAAAAAAAATCCCAGATACTTAAGAGTAGCTCAGGAAATAGAGGGATGCATTTAGTGATAATCTTTCAAAACTCTTTAGAATCCTGGAGTAAGTTCCTGAGGATTGGCGGGTAGACAAATGTAACCCCTCTTATTAAGAAGGAGGGAAGAGAAAACGGGAATTACAGAACCAAGTTAGTCTAACATCGGTAGTGGGGAAACTGCTAAGAGTCAGTTATTAAAGATGGGATAGCAGCACATTGAAAGTGGTAAATCATTGGACAAAGGTCAAGCATGATTTACGAAAGGTAAATCATGTCCTGACGAATCATGTGGAATTTTTTCGAGGATGTAACTAGTAGCGTGGATAAGGGGAGAACCATGGGATGTGGTATATCTGGACTTCCCAAAGGCTTTCGACAAGTCCCACATAAGGAGATAAGTAAACAAACTTAAAGCATAAATACGGTATTAGGGGTTCAGTAATGATGTGAATAGAGAACTGGCTGGCAAACAGAATGCCAAAGAGTAGGAGTAACGGTCCTTTTCACCATGGGCAGAAGGCATTAACTACTGGTGTACCGCAGGCTTCAGTGCTGGGACCCCATGCTAATACAATATAGGTATTAATGATCTGGGATGAGGGAATTGAAGCAATATCCTCCAAGTTTGCGGATGACACTAAGCTGGGGCAGTGTTCGCTGTGAGGAGGGATGCCTAGGAGACTGAACAAGTGACTTGGAGAGGCTGGGATGAGTGGGCAAATGGTTTGGCAGATGCAGAATATAATTGGATAAATGTGAGGTTATCCACTTTGGTGGCAAAAACAGAAAGCAGACTATTAGTTAAATGGTGCCGATTAGAAAAGGGGAGATGCAGCGAGACCTGGGTGTCCATGGTAACACCAGTCATTGAAAGTAGCATGCAGGTGCAGCAGGCAGTAAAAAAGCGAATGGTAATGTTAGCTTTCATAGCAAAAGGATTTGAGTACAGGAGCAGGAGGTTCTACTTCAGCTGTACAGGGTCTTGTTGAGAACCACACCTGGAAGTATTGCGTGCAGTTTTGGTCTCCAAATCTGGGAAGGACATTATTGCCATAGAGGGAGTGCAGAGAAGGTTCACAGACTGAATTTCCTTGATGTCCCAGGAACTGTCCTTAATGGAAGAAAGACTGGATAGACCTCGTTTATACTCTCTGGAATTAGGAGATAAGAGGGATCTTATAGAAACTTCCAAATTCTTAAGGGGTAGGACAGGCTAGATGCAGGAAATTGTTCCGATGTGGGAAGCCAGGACAGGGGGTCACAACAGCTTAAGGATAAGGGACATCCTTTAAAGAAGACCCGCGATGAGAAAGACTTTCTTCACACAGAGAGTGGTAGTCCTCTGGAACTCTCTCCACAGAGGGTAGTTGATGCAGTACATTGGCTATAATTTAAGAGTAGTGATGTGCCCGTGTGGCTAAGGGATCATAGTATGGAGAGAAGGCAGGTACGGGAGACTGAATTTGGATGATCAGCCTGATCATATGGAAATGGTGGTGCAGGCTCAAAGGGCTGAATAGCCTACTCATGCACCAAATTTCTATGTTTGCTATGTTTCTATTTTTCTATGTAACATGGATTTATGAAAGGAAAATCATGCTTGACTAATCTTCCCGAATTTTTTGAGAGTGACAAGTAAAATGATGAAGGGGTGCCAGTGGATGTATTGTAATCTAGACTTTCCAGAAAGGCCTTTGATAAGTCCCACACGGGAGACTGTTAACTAAATTAGAGCACATGGTATTGGGGGTAAGGGTGTTGACATGGATAGAAAAATTGTTTGGCTGACCGAAGCAAAAGGTAGGAGTGAAGCGGGTCCTTTTCAGAATGTCAAGGCAGTGGTGAGTGCGATGCTGCAAGGGGGCCGCAACTGTTTACCATATATAATGATGGATTGGGAAGGAAACACTAGCAAGTTGCGGATGAACAATTTATCAAAGCCTGGCAGTGTGAACTATGAAGAGGATGTTAGAATGCAGGGGACCTGGACAGGTATGAGTGGGCAGATGCTGGCAGATGCAGTATAATATTGATAAATGTGAGTATCCACTTTGGCGTCAAAAAAAGGGGCAGATTATATCTCATTGGGGTTATTTAGTAAGGGTACAGCGAGACCTGGGTGTCCTTGTACACCGATCATGAAAGTTGGCATCAACAGCAGCAGTGAAGAAAGCTAATGGAATGTTGGCCATTCATAACAAGAGGATTTCAGTACAGAGTAAAGAGATTCTTCTGCAGATTGTATAAGGGCTTTGGGAACCAGCAACGGAGTAATTGTGTACAGTTTTTGATCTCCTATTTTGAGGAAGGACATCTTTTGCTTAGGCAGTGCATTGCGTAGGTTCAAGAGATTGATCCCTGGGATGGCGGGACTGTCATATGAGGAAAGAGCAAAGACTAGGCTTGTATTCACTTTTAGAAGATGGGGGAACTCTTATAGAAACATATCAAAATAAAAAGGACGGACAAGCTAGATTGCAGGAAAAATGTTCCCAATGTTGGGCGAGTCCAGAAACCAGGGGCCACAGTCTTAGACTAAAGGGGAGGTCATTTAAGACTGAGCTGAGAAAAAACTTTTTTACCCAGAGAGTTGTGAATTTATGGAATTCCCTGCCACAGAGGGCAGTGGAGGCCAAATCACTGGATGGATTTAAGAGAGAGTTGGATAGAGCTCTAGGGGCTAATGGAGTCACGGGATACGGGGAGAAGGCAGGCACGGGTTATTGATAGCGGACGATCAGCCATGATCATTTTGAATGGCGGTGCTGGCTGGAAGGGCCGAATGGCCTCCTCCTGCACCTATTTTCTATGTTTCTATATGTTGTTATAGTACCTGCCTCAACTACCTCCTATGCACTTAACACTGTGAGAGGTACAGCATGGAAACAGGCCCTTCGGCCCACCGTGCCCATGGCAACCAACGGTCACCCTGTGCTCTAGCACTATCTAACACATTTACGGCAATTTACATAAGCAAATTAACCTACAAACCTGTAAGTCTTTAGAGTGGGGGAAGAAACCGGAGCAACCGGAGAAAACCCACACTGTCACAGGTTGAACGTATAGACACCGTACAGATAGCACCTGTGGTCAGGATCGATCCCAGGTCTCTAGTGCTGTATGGCAGCAACTCTACCGCTGCGCCACCGTGCCACTTCTCTGGCAACTCATTCCATATACCCACCACTCTGTGTGTGAAAAAGTTGCCTCTCAGGTTCCCATTAAATCTTTCTCCTCTCATTTTAAACCTATGTCATCTGGTTCCTGATTGCCCTATTCTGTGTAAAAGACTCAGGGTATCTACCCTATCTATTCCCTGCATGACCTTTACATCTCTATAATATCACCACCCATCCTTGTGCAGTCCCAGCCTGTCCATCCACTCCCTATTGCTCAGACCATGAAGTCCTGGCAACATCCTCGTAAATCTTCTCTGAGCTTTTTCCTGCTTAACAAACATTCTTGATTAGATTTTTTTTAAATAGAAGGAACTGCCTGGAGATCGAGGAGTACACAAAAAGCTAGAAACTCAGCGGTGGTAGGCGACGGGGTCTATAGAACCCATTCTTCAGACTGTATCATGGGTGTGAAGATAAGCAGTGAAAGATATGCAAAAAAGATCGGTTAAAGGGAATCAAGAGTGAAAGGTAAGATATATAGTTCGGGAATCAGGGCCCGAGATGATTGGAACTAGCAAGTAGAATTGATGGGCCAAATGGCCTAATGGAGGAGGCCTGATTACTTGATCTTATGTCCAGGAGAATGCCAGCCATGATTGAACGGCATAGTAGAAAAGATGGGCCAAATGGCCTAATTGGTCCTATGACCTTATGAACATCTTCCCTTTAGCAGGGTGACCAATACTGAACACGACACTCCAAATGCAGCCACGCCAACATCTTGTACAACTGTGGCATAACATCGCAACTCCCATACTCTTAGAAACATAGAAAGGTAAAATATAGGTGCAGGAGTAGGCCATTCGGCACTTCGAGCCAGCACCGCCATTCAATATGCTCATGGCTGATCATCCAAAATCAGTACCCCGTTCCTGCTTTCTCCCAATATCGCCGTTAGCCCTAAGAACAACTGTATATCTAGGTATGTTACAAAACTTACCTTCAGCGGCGCTGCAGCTCTGTCGCTGACCGTGTGCGTGGCTTTGGCGGCTTTGAGAGAGGGGCGGGTTTAAAATGTTGTTTTCTCCAGCCTGTTGAAACCGATCTTTGTCAGGCTGTTTAGCGGCTGAAGAATACATCTGTTTTATCAAGTTTTTTTTAAATAGCGCAGGATAATTTAATAGCGGGAGTAAAATAAAAATCATCTTCTAAAGCCGTCAACGCCAACAACGGGACGGATCTCACGTACGGGACAAGGCAAGGTACGCCGTTTATTTTTACATATAAACGTGCTTCTTAGAATGCCTTTAATCAAAATTTCACATTGCAAAAAGGTGATTTGGGCCTCATATGAACCGACAGTGTTTTTCCTGCCGATATGGGGTTTAAATTCAACGTTCCAATCGATCGCGTTCCACAAAATCTCACTCGCAAGATGATTTAAATGGCCATTCATTTACGGGAATTAAACACTGAATTCCTTCCATTTGCCCTATAAATTAATGACAATGAGATTTAAAAATCATGTTATATTGTGAATTCTTCTGTGAATGTTATTTGGACGCTTAGTCTATTTAAAAATATTAACCTTTTCGTAAGAAATGGATAGATGTTTAGATCTAGTAATTGAATTTTGTAATTAGCTACAATTAGGTAACCAACTAATTATATGCGTTAATTTCAGGTCATCCAAGTAAGATTGTTTCATATTTGTTTCAGAATGCTTCAATCTACAATAACTGAAAATTTCATTCAGTTCTCTTAATTTTTAAGAAAGTTTGACTGTCCTTTGACTTTTGACTGTCCTCGATCACAGCTTTTGAGTTAAGTCAATTGAAAAGCAATGGGGAAAAAGATACTAATTTCCGAGTATGAAAATGGCCATAACTTTTTTAATACTGAAGATATGAAAGTGAATTTGGTGTCAAATTAAACTTTTTATGCTTTATCTGATGGGATAAATTGCAGACTTGATTTTTTAAATCTCAAAATTGTGTAACATTGCTAGTATATCTAACTCATATTTTCATATTATACTCTTCTTATTTTGATGGCCTTATGGACTCTGACGACTTTGGTGCATGCATTGCTAGTTCTCATGCTCTTATTGTAATATACTCATGGCTCAGTCAGTCATGTGCTGGCATGCATTGTTTGATCTGCATGCTTTGCTGCACATAGTGGCAACTTTGCATGTGTTGCAAGCACGGATCTTCTGATGCATTGGACATTGGTGGTAATTATATTGATCATGTACCTTTTCTGCTGGCACACTTATGATCTATAGTAATATTCCTGATGCCATTTTATGGTCAGCTCTCCTGATGAGAGTGACTGGGTTTCACAGTGCAAGGATGTTTTCGATATTAGCAAGGTAGATTGGATGTTTTCTGAGCCTTGATGGAGAAATCCATTTCCCTAATATTAATAGAAGAGGTTATTCACACTCAGCATATTTATAAGCAAGTCTACTGAACCATAATGTAAACTTGAATAGGGCAGAGGAAAAAATTAATCGTTTTTGGAATAAATCATTGATTTGTTTGAAATTGAAACGTCTTATGGGAATTTCTGCTGAATGATATTGTGTGGAAAATTTGCCCTGGCCCTATTTTACAGGAGAGATAGACACGAAATGATGGAGTAACTTAGCGGGTCAGACAGCATCTCTTGAGAAAAGGACTAGGTGACGTTTCGGGTCAGGACCCTTCTTCCAACTGAGAGTCAGGGGAAAGGGTAACGAGAGACATAGCACAGAGGGGGAGCAGCGAGAGAGGATGCTGCAGAACTCTCGTGAGAGAGAGGAGACCTTTGTCTACATCTGTTTCACACTGAGCAAGTGTCAACACAGTGAACAAATCTGTGCAGTTCTCCATTAAGGCCATAGATGCAAACATCACCTGCAGTGGGAGGGTTCAGTTCCGTTTTGTCTTGCTGCTGACTGGCTACCAGGCAACACAAGCTTTTCACTGTACCTCGGTACACGTGACAATTACACTAAGTTGTACTGAGTTCACACAGCCATATTCTTCTTCTTCTTATCGAGTCCACACACAAGATTAGAAGTTGTTCAGCCAGAGCTGAACACATTTCTCGAGATCTGCCTCTTGTGCGTGGTGGTGGAAAGATTGGTGGAAACAGGAACGCACTTTCCTTGACCCCACACAGCCACATAATACCTTATATAATACGCCAAATTTCTCCCAGAGGGGGTTTCATCTTCCCAACATATCTATGATTTATTCCACTTACCTCTCTTCTCTCTTGCCTCCTCCCTTTTTGTGAATCTGTGGTATTCTCTGCCACAGAAGGCAGCGGAGGCCAATTCATTAGATGTTTTCAAGAGAGAGTTACATTTAGTTCTTCGGGCTGAGGGAATCCAGGGATATGGGAAGCAAGCAAGAACGGGGCACTGATTTTGGATGATCAGCCATGATTATATTGAATGGCGGTGCTGGCGTGAAGGGACGAATGGCCTGCTCCTGCACCTATTTCCTATGTTTCTCTCTTCTCTCCTCCCTCTGCCCTCTTCCCCAGCTACCCAGAAGCACAAAAAGGCTGACACTGTTCTATCTGTAGCCCTACTGATGGCTGTTTTCAAACATCAGCAGCCACCGTAACTGGCCAGGATTAATTGCAGAGACAAAGCACGCGCTTCAACTGGATGTGTCCCGGTTTCACGTTAACTCTGATCCCTGCCAAATGCCATGAAAATTCAGACCTTAAAAAGGCTTTCAGTCATCTTCCGCCTTCCAAAGAAAACAGCCCTCCCTTACCTCCGACATCCCACAATTCCATGAAGCAGCCACAGACAGTCATTTTTATTGGCTAATTGATTCATCTCCAATTAGGGAGCATCATTGTAAAATTCAGTTTTGTTAGTAGGTCATAAAATGAGGCATTTTGGGAGTTTTTTTTAACGTGATGAGCAGCTTGCTAGCAAACTCACCTTGTTTACTGTAGTATTTTGACTAGAAGTTTATCCAATGAGAGGATGAAGTCTTTAATTTTCACCACAGTAGCTTTCTACTAAAAGATGCAGCAAGGTGAAGAACCTAGCAATTTAAAATTAACCGGAACCAAGCTAACAACTTGAGACTTTGAGAGGGGAAAAAAGATGTCCCGTGATGACTGAGGATGTTGATTTCTGAATCACTGTACGTTGGGAAACTCGTTACCTGGCGTCTGCAATGGCTGCAACTGCAAACGTCGCCTGTCATCCGAGGACTTTCTTCCCCAGCAAATGTGCATTTTAAAATTTGCATTCGGATTTAAAATGTGACCGACCCTCCCTCCCTCCCCTCCTCACCCCCCACTCCAGAGAGGCAATCCCTTCGCCCAGGTTGTTCCAAAATATTGACACTTCTAACCCCACCTCCCCCCCCCCCCCCCCCCAAAGATCATCATGCAAGCCTTAATTGCAAACGTCTCCATTCAATCATTGCAAATGATGGCTTGCAACCAGAAAAAAAAATAAAATGTCCATTTGAAACTCCATAGGACCGAAGGTAGATAAATCTGAGTGTTGTTTTTTTTTAAATTCCCCTATCATCGCCCGCACTGGCGAGGTAGTCCATTATCAAATGTAGAACAAAAAAGCATTTCTAACTTAACCTGCATCAGACACTTACAGTCAACTGTAAATCATGAAGCTCTATTACACTGACGTACTTTTTTTTTTTTTTGTTATGGGGGGGAATATACAACTCATTAAAAATGAAAGACAGACCGAAGCAGCGCATATTGTCTTCTGCTTATTAGTCTCCTTGCTATTTCATCATTTGCAAAATTCATATTTGTTGAACAAGAAGGGCAGAAACAATGAGAAATCAATCTTTTTTTTTTTTTTTTTTTTTTTTGCTTGGCCAGATAAACACAAGACACACAGAGACAGAAAATAGAAAGAAGCCTTCCCGACGGTGATTGATGACTGAAGTAAATGTGTCAGAATGGTATTATGTAAATTACCGAAGCAACCAACCATTTCGCAGATGATTACAGTGGATGCAAACATTGTTTCTGTCCCCAGACGCCCATTCCTTGTTATTTTCCTTCCCTTGAACTACCCTGGGGTGGATTTCTTCTGACCTGGAGCCCATGAAAAAAGCAACACCAGGGACAAGTTGAAAGTTGGGAGACATCTGTTACATTTTCCCCCGGCAACTACCTGCCTGATATCCACCTTCCAGACACTCACCACAACGCCGATCGAAGTGAAGTCCCGTATTTTTCTTTGTCGCGTTATTGAATCCCCCCCCCACCCCACCCTACCAACTCACAAAATAAAAACCCCACACCCATCCCCTCACAACCGCCGAGCATCCAACAAAATAAAAACCGGCATGGTTACACACTTCTCCAGTCAATTTATCAGGAAGAGAAAAAAAAAAGATTATTTAATGATTAAGTAGATTTACTTTTTAATCTTTTCTGATGCCAGTCTAAAATTGCCTGAGATAACATCTTCCTCATCCCCAGACGCCACGCTGGTAACATAATCCATTGAAAGCTAAATCTATCACAGGGTTTCCCTACTTGCCTACACACAGTCTGAAATCTTCGGTCTGTCTGCACTGTTCTTGTTAGACTTTGTGTCTTGCTCTCCTTTCATCATTCATGCTTCAGTTCTTTCTCACTCTATAATTCCACCTCATTCGGCAGCTCCATTTGTTAGGCCACCTCCTATCGCCCCTTTTCCCACCTCTCCCCCGTTTTTCTAGCTGTTTTCCATTATCCAGCAACGCACCCCTTTCCCCTTCAGGCCTCTTCAGTCCTTAAATACTCCTTCATTTTGCTGGTTTTAATTTGGTCCCTCTCATGCCATTTGCTCTAAAGTTTTTATTAAGTGTTAGTCTCTGCACCACGTGTCCCTCTCTGTTCCTTTTCCTTCCATATCAATGCTCTGAATTTCTTCCCATTTACCTCCCTGTTTACAAAAAGAGGCAGAGAGCTGAAGAAGACCATGCGATATTTCCTGCTAACCTCTGCCACCATTCATAAGTTCATAAGGGCATAAGTGCTAGGAGTAGAATTGGGTCATTGGGCTCATCGCTTCTACTCCGCCATTCAATCATGGCTGATCCATTTCTCCCTCCTAAATCCATTCTCCTGCCTTTTCCCCCATAAACTCTGACACCCGTACTAATCAAGAATCTATCTATCTCTGCCTTAAATATATCCACTGACCTGGCCTCCACAGCCTTCTGTGGCAAAGAATTCCGCAGATTCACCACCCTCTGACTAAATAAATTCATCCTCATCTTCTTCCCAATGGACTCCCTTCAATTCTGAGGCTGTGACCTCTGGTCCTAGACTCTCCCATGAGTGGAAACATCCTCTCCACATCCACTCTATCCAAGCCTTTCACTATTCTGCATGTTTCACTGAGGACTACCCTCATTCTTCTAAACCCCAGCAAGCACAGGATCAGTGCCGACAAACGCTCATCATTTGTTAACCTCCTCATTCCTGGGATCATTCACCCCAAGACTGTCAGGCCTTCCTCCATAATCCTCCCTTGAGCAAGATTTAGAGTCATAGACTCATAGAGTGATAAAGTGGGGAAACAGGCCTTTCGGCCCAACTTGCCCACACCGGCCAACTTGTCCCATCTACACTAGTCCCACCTGCCTGCAGTTGGTCCATATCCCTCCTAACTTGTCCTATCCATTTACCTGTCTAACTGTTTCTTAAACGTTTGGATAGTCCCAGCCACAACTACCTCCTGTGGCAGCTTGTTCCAAACACCCACCACCCTTTGTGTGAAAATGTTACCCCTCAGATTCCTATTAAATCTTTTCCCCTTCACCTTGAACCTATGTCCTCTATTCCTCGATTCCCCTATGCTGGGCAAGAGATTATGTGCATCTAAATCCTTTAGTTTAAATCCTTTGCTTTTTGAATTGATCCCATGAAAATGTCTCTGAGATAACTGGATTTATAGGACAGGAAGAGTCACTCATCACTTGCCAGGCTTTGTCCTGCCCTGACTTCTCTTTCCTTGCTGTTCTCCACCTATTATATTTTTGGCTTGTTGATATAATATTATCTGAATTTATTGGATAGCATGCAAAATAAAGTGTTTCAATGCACCATGGTACATAACCATATAACCATATAACAATTACAGCACGGAAACAGGCCCTCTCGGCCCTTCCAGTCCGTGCCGACCATTTGTTTTCCCCAGTACATGTGACAATAATAAACCTAAATCTAAATAGGGGCTTGATTGTGCCAACTTCAAAGCATCTTCAAAACCTCCACGTCTTTCCTTAAATGGGGACAACCAGAACCTCACATGATACTGACCAAATGTGGCCCCGGCAAAACTTTGTAAAGCAGGAACATGACTTCCTGATTCTTATACTCAACGACCCGACTAATGAAAGCAAGCATACCATACACCTTTCTCAATCACTCTATTTTTGTCGCTACTTTCAGGGAGCTAGATAGACACAAATTACTGGAGTAACTTAGTGGGACAGGCAGCATCTCTAGATAGACGGAATGGGTGACGTCTCTGGTCGAGACCCTTCTTCAGACTGAGAGTCAGGGGAGAGGGAGACACGGAGATAAGGAAGGGTAAGGTGTGAAAATGAGACATCGAAAGAGATGCGGATCAAGAAAAATGTAGAATCGATCGTTGTGAGCTAGGAGAAGGTGATAATCTGTAATTATATATATAAGAGATAAGATGTAATTAGGGGGACAGTCAGACCGGTCGGTGATCTGGGAAAGGGGAGGGATGGAGAGAGGGGGAAGGCAAGGGTTACTTGAAGTCAGAGAAGTCAATGTTCATACACCCCGCTGGGGTGTAAGCTGCTCAAGCGAAATATGAGGTGCTGCTTCCTCCAATTTGCACCGGGCTTCACTCTGACAATGGAGGAGGCCCAGGACAGAAAGGTCAGTGTGGGAATTGGCGGGGGACTTAAAGTGTTCCTTTCAGTGAGCTATGGAGGAAGGACATTCTTGCTATTGAGGGAGTGCAGCGTAGGTTTACAAGGTTAATTCCCGGGATGGCGGGACTGTCATATGCTGAGAGAATGGAGCAGCTGGGCTGGTACACTCTGGAGTTTAGAAGGATGTGAGGGAATCTCATTGAAACATATAAGATTGTTAAGGGTTTGGACACACTAGAGGCAGGGACTCCCCCAACATGTTCTTGATGTTGGGGGAGTCCAGAACCAGGAGCCACAGTTTAAGAATAAGGAGTAAGCCATTTAGAACGGAGACGACAAAACACTTTTTCTCACAGAGAGTGGTGAGTCTGTGGAATTCCCTGCCTCAGAGGGCGGTGGAGGCAGGTTCTCTAGATGCTTTCAAGAAAGAGCTAGATAGGGCTCTTAAAGATAGCGGAGTCAGGGGATATGGGGAGAAGGCAGGAATGTGGTACTGATTGGGGATGATCAGCCATGATCACATTGAATGGCGGTGCTGGTTCGAAGGGCCGAATGGCCTACTCCTGCACCTATTGTCTATTGTCTATTGTCTATTGACTTGGATCCCATGTTTGTATATCAATGCCGTTAGGAGTCCTGCCTTTTACTGAATTCTTACCTCTTACATTTGATTTCCCAAAGTGCAACCTAACACTCGCTCGGTTTACTGGCAGTATTTACTCCATCTGTCATTTCTTCGCCCATTCCTGTACTTGATCCGTGCCCTGCTGTATTCTTTCATAGTCTTCTTCACAGTCTGCAACTCAACCAAATCTTGTGTTGTCTGCAAACTTACTGACCGACGCATCCCACTCATGAGGACAGTTTTTGCTTTATGCTTGAAAAACAAAAAAACATTAAACTAAATTAATAAATATTTTATTAACAAAAATGGAATAAAAAATAAATTGAACTGGAAGCATAGAAAATGACTAGGCACAAATGGTAAAGTAAAAATAACTTAACTATTTAAATTCCAAACACCACTGGAATCTATTGGGTTTCCTGGATTTGAAATCGGCCACGTGCAAACCTGCGCAGGACCAGGAATTTATTCTCCAGCTTAATGATGGGAAACCCAGAAAAAACAGGCACTCCGAAGCATTCTGATAAATTCAGCCAACCAAGAGACCCAGGTTCGATCCCGACTACGGATGCTGTCTGTACGAGGTCTGTACCTTCTCCTCGTGACCCGCGTGAGGGGCTTCTCCGAGATCTTCGGTTTCCTCCCACACTCCAAAGACGTACAGGCATGTAGGTTAATTGGCTTGGTGGGGCATGTGTAAATTGTCCCTAGTGTGTGTAGGATAGTGTTCATGTGAGGAGATCGCCGGTCGGCACGGACACAGTGGGCCGAAGGGCCTGTTCCCACGCTGTATCTCTAAACTAAACTAAACTGCCCATAAGTCCTGGGCACTTGTGTCCCCTTTGCTAATGGAGAGAGGATTCAGACATCAGAGGTTCAAAGGAACTTGGGAGTGCCAGTGCAGGATTCCCAAAAGGCTAATTTGCAGGTTGAGTGGGTAGTGAAGGACTATTGTTATTATGCCTATCTCCATATTACTCACATATATTTTTTTAAACAGATATCCACATCACTCATGTCATTGATAAGTGTCAGCAGTAATTGCAAAATTATATTTTAAAGTAAATATATGTGTGAAGTCCCTCTTATCAAAACTTTAAATGCAACATATATAAGGACCACTGGTGTTTATTCTGTTGCACACTGTGGAAGGGATGTTGCTGCATTTGAAGCTTGGCACCATTTTAATAGTACTCTGCACTGTTTACACTCTGACCGATGGCCAAATTGAGTACAGAATGGTGGCATTTGAGGATCAGGCCGACCTGTTTCAAAATCTGGATTTGACCAGCACTTGTCAAGGCAGCTAGAAGGAGGAGCAGTGGAAGATATAATGCTTTCGGAGGTGCGAACTTTACAGGAAATTTTTTTATCAGTCAGAGGATGATGAATCTGTGGAATTCATTGCCACAGAAGGCCGTGGAGGCCAAGTCAGTGGATATTTTTTTAAGTCAGAGATAGACAGATTCTTGATTAGTACGAGGTATTAGGGGTTATGGTTCTTGGTTCTTCTTGGTTTTTGGCCCTGCAAAATATTCCAAATGGAACTTAAACTGGAGGTGGCGGAGGGTGGACATCAGCAAAAAAGGGTTCTTGGAAAAGGAGAGCTACCTTAAATTTAGTTGCGTCTGGTTGGGTAACTGTGGTAGGGTGAAGATTATTCCATGCTTTAATTGTGCGGGGGAAGAATAATTTCCTGTACACATCTGTCTTGGTAGCCTGTATCTCAAATTGGATCAAATATCCTTGTCTGCTCCCAATTGGTTTGGGTTTGGTGTCGGTTTGGTAATCTATGTCGAACTGACCATTTAACATTTTGTAAAAACAGGTCAAACGGTGAGCTCTCTTTGTCTGTCTTGGAGAGGGTTCCACCCCAGTGAATTCAGAACACCTCCAGTTGACTGAGGAATAGACCAGCACTGATATCAGCTCATGGAGATCATGGTTCGATTTATCATTAATGGAAATTTATATGTTTCAGGGTGAAACACCCCCATGAACTGTCTCTCTCGGATGGTCACATCGCACATCGACTCAGCACTGACATATTTACACCTTAGACTGTTTTACTGTTTCACTGTTCTTTTTTATAAATCATGTTTCTCGGGGTATCTAAATTTCATTAGTTGTTTAAGTTACGACTTAATCTCGTTGCACCTATGTACAATGACAATAAAAGATATTATTATTATTATTATTGAATGCTTCCAACATGAGTTCATGAATATAATCCCAGAGTAAACTTCATGGGAATGCTTGTGTCGGAAGGATCTGCAGACGCTGATTTATACCGAAGATAGACACAGAGTGCTGGAGTAACTCAGTGGGTCAGGCAGCATCTCTGGAGAAAAAGAAGAGGTGACATTTCAGGTCAGAGCCTCTCTTCAGACACAGTTACTCCAGCAGAAGTTCATAAGTGCATAAGTCACAGGAGTAGAATTAGGTCATTCGGGCCATTCAGTCTACTCCGCCATTCACTCAAGGCTGATCTATCTTTCCCACTCGGCCCCTTTCTCCTGCCTTTTCCCCATAGCCCCTGACACCCGTACTAATCAAGTATCTGCCTATCTCAGCCTTAGAAATACCTTAGAAATGGCCTCCACAGCCATTTCTTGACAATGAATTCCTCAGATTCACCACCCTCTGACTAAAGAACTTTGTGCCTATCATGGGAAAGTGCGTACAATATCAAAATCTTTGGGTTTACATAGCCCCCAAAATAGTCATCAGTGATAGCTAATAGTTAATAATGATTTGAATTGAATTCCCATAATGTGGAATGGAAACATTTGTCAGTATTTTCATTCATGTCCTAAGCTGCATTTAACCTCCAAACCTGACCTTTCATGAGGAATCTGAGGGACAACTTTTTCACACAATGGGTGATGGATATATGGAATGAGTTTCCAGACAAAGTAGTTGTGGCTTGTACAATATCAACATTTAACAGTCATTTGGACAGGTGTATGAATGGGAATGGTTTCGAGGGAAATGGGCCAAACCCAGGAAATGGGATGTTGAGATGGGGATAGACACAAAATGCAGGAGTAACTCAACGGAACAGGCAGCATATCGGGAGAAAACTAATGGGTGACGTTTTGGGTCGAGACCCTTCTTCAGACTGAAAGTCAGGAGAGAGGGAGACAGTGATATGGAAAGGTAAGGTGTGATAACGACAAATCAAAGGGGACGACGATCGTGAAAATATGTAGAATGGTTCATTAAGAATGGTTAGGAAGGAACATGGGCGTGTTTCTTGCTCTGTGACTATAATTCCATGCAAAGATTTGTTTTTCCTAAGCTGGGTATATTATTAACAAGATCTCTAGCATTAACAGGCTGATTCAAGCAGTGCTGTGATTGCTGACTGTTTTAGCACTATGGGAATCTAATTCAACCTTAGACATGTGGGGGCTGAAATCTCACCAGGCAATATTAATAATGAATGCGTTAATGTACCTGTGTGAAACGCTTGTTTTTATATTTTGACAGAATTGATAACCCGTTGTAATGAACGAGGTTAGGGCCTTTGTTAAAATAACCGGACTGAAGAAATTCATCTGAACCCACTGACACATGTTACTAATATCAGGCACTGCACCTTCAACCCCTCAGACTCGATGACTATTATCAATTTTTACAGAAGCCAGATTCAGAGCACTACAGTCAGCTCCTCTGAATAGCGCATAGAATTTCCCAACAAAGGATTCTTCTTGAACAGGAATTAGTGTTATCAGCAATTCACCTTTCCATTGTTACCAAGAATTCTAACCTTGTTGGATTGATTTTCCACTACTCTCTAGCAATTTGCTTCCAAATCAAGAGCCTGCAAGAGCAATGGTGCTCACAATGCAGTTCAGGGAGCGGATGTAACTCACCTTCCCTTCTCTCTTGGTGTGGGTGACACTCCTACAGCACATGATGACCTGCGGGTTGATGGGTTGATGGCAACTCAACTCAGACCAAGTGATCTGAAGAAGGGTCTCGACCCCGAAACGTCGCCCATTCCTTCTCTCCAGGCATGGTGCCTCACCCGCTGAGTTACTCCAGCATTTTGTGTCTACCTTCGATTTTACCAGCATTTGCAGCTCTTTCTCACTCAGATCAAGTGATGCAGTCTCCATCCCTGTCTTCACTTTGGAGATACGGCACAGGAACGGGGCCTTCGGCCCTTCCGAGTCTGCGCCGACCGGCGATCAGTCCTTACACTGGCACCATCGGTGCACCTCAGGGACAATTTACAATTGTTACCGGAGCCAATTAACCTACAAACCTGTATGTCTTTGGAGCGTGGGAGGAAACCGGAGCGCTTGGGGAAAGCCCACGATATAGTGAAAACTTTCTTTGCGTGTTGTCCAGGGCTAGTTAGGCAAATCATACCATACACGAGTACACAAGGTAGTGTTAAAAGAGAAAAGAAAAGTGCAGTATACTGTTTTAGTTTTTAACTTTTAGTTTTAGAGATATAGCGTGGAAACAGGCCCTTTGGTCCACTGGGTTTATGCCAAGCAATGATCACCTGTGCACATTCATTCAATCCTCCACCATAAGGACTATTTACAGAAGCCAATTAACCTACAAACCTGTACGTCTTTGGAATGTGAGAGGAAACTAGGGAAAACACAAGGAGAACGTGCAAACTCCACACCGACAGCATCTGTATTCAGGATCGAACCTGGGTCTCTGGCACCTCTGCGCCACCGTGCCATTGTCAGCAATAGGTGATAAAGGACGAAAGGCCACTCACATCCCAGCCGTTCTCTCTGCTCCCCTCTGCCATCAGACAGAAGATACAAATACTAGATACTATAGCAGCAGATCCAAGGACGGCTTATTTCCCACTGTTTGTTGATCTCTTGTCCGCACTTCTCGCATGCTGAGGACATGGTCTTGATCTCCCAATACACTTTGTTACGGCAATCACACTTGTTTTGTATCTTCACTTTCTCTCTAGTTGTAACACCGTGCCGCAGTGGCAGAGTTGCTGTCTTACTGTGCCAAAGGCCCGGGTTCAATCCTGACCACGGGTGCTGTCTGTGTGGAGTTTGTCAGTTCTCCCTGTGACCGCGTTGGTGCTCCGGTTTCCACTCACATTCCAAAGACGTACGTATAGGTTTGTAGGTCAATTGGCTTCTGTAAACTGTCCTTAGGGCGTAGGATTGAATTAATGTGCAAAGGTGATCTTTGGTCAGCCAAAGGGCCTGTTTCCACGCTAAATCTCTAAAGCTAAAAACTAAAAACTAAAACTATATTCTGCACTTTTATTTCCTTTTCTCTTTTAGCACTACCTTCTGTACTCATGGTGGTATGATTTGCCTAAATAGCCCTGGATAGGACACAAACAACGTTTCACTGTGTGGTGGGTTCTCCCCGGGTGCTCCGGTTTCCTCCCCCACTCCAAAGACGTGCAGGTCTGCAGGTTAATTGCCTTTGGTAAAATTCTACCTTGACCCTTGTGTGTAGGATGGTGCTCGAGTACGGGGATCGCTGGTCGGCGCGGACTCAGTGGGCCGAATAGCCTGTTTCCACGACGTATCTCAAAACTCTAAATTTAAAGCCTAAATCTCAGTACAACGGACAATAATAATAAATCAAATGAAACCCTTGCATTTATGCACTGCCATCCTCAAGTTCAACAGTTCCCAAAGGCTTTTGTGGCCATTTACCCAGTTTTTAAAGAATAGTTGCCACTGTCATTGGGAAACATGACTGCGACTATTTAAGCAGCATGTTTTAATAATCCAATGAGAGTCAAGAGTTCAAGTTCAAGAGAGTTTTATTGTCGTGTGTCCCTGATAGGACAATGAAATTCTTGCTCTGCTTCAGCACAACAAAACATACAGTAGTAGGCACGGATACAGGACAGATCAGTGTGTCCATATACCATTGTATAAATATATACACACATGAATAAATAAACTGATAAAGTGCAAATAAACAGATAATGGGCTATTAATGTTCAGAGTTTTGTCCGAGCCAGGTTTAATAGCCTGATGGCTGTGGGGAAGTAGCTATTCCTGAACCTGGTCGTTGCAGTCTTCAGGCTCCTGTACCTTCTACCTGAAGGTAGCAGGGAGATGAGTGTGTGGCCAGGGTGGTGTGGGTCCTTGATGATGCTGCCAGCCTTTTTTCTTCAACCAGGTTGGCGCGGAGATGATTCAATGATTCAATTCAACTATACTTTATTGTCACGTGTACCTCGCTACAGTGAACGTCTTGTGTTTGTAGACCATACACTAGAGTAACCACATGTCTGGCGCTAACAAAGTTACAGAATAATTCATTAGAATGCCGATGATCCCTCAAATCTTGATGCCCCCCTCTCCTCCTCATTAAGGGTCCTTATTTGTTTTCGGAAAAACTCCTCCCACACCCGGTCCCTCCTTGTTATTGGCGCCCCATCGACCCCATGTTTCCACTAGTGGGAGAGTCTAGGGGCAGACGTCATAGCCACAGAATTAAAGGACGTTCCTTTAGGAAGGAGATGAGAAGGAAGTTCTTTAGTCAGAGGGTGGTGAGTCTGTGGAATTCTTTGCCACAGAAGGCTGTCAATGGATATTTTTAAGGCAGAGACAGATGGATTCTTGATTAGTACGGGTGGGGTGGGGGGTTGCAACCTTCACGTGGTCCGCCCTGTTTCGACGAATGCAATCAACCTGGCGTGCACAATCAAATAAGATCAAATTACACAAGTTGTCCCACAACTTTAGGCCGTGCACGCCATACGCAAGGAGAAGATTAGTACGGGTGTCAGGGGTTATGGGGAGAAGGCAGGAGAATGGGCTTGAGGGGGAGAGATGGTTCAGCCATGATTGAATGGTGGAGTAGACTTGATGGGCCGAATGGCCTAATTCTGCTCCCATGTCTTATGAAGCTATGAACTTATGAAGATCCTTCCACCCCACGCAGAAGCAGCTTGTGACCTTTGCATCTACCCTGACAATGAATGACACAACAAGATCTTGTAAAGCACTTGGATTGCCAGAGGGGAAAAAAAAAACACCTTGTTGACTGTGTTTTGTTGGAAAGTGTAGCGCAGACAGAGACCCGTGTCAGGGGCTCCCAGGTGAGACACACCAACCAACCCCCGCCCCTCCTCGATACCAAACACGGCAGGCAGCTGTGTGGGACCAAGTTCACCCAGCAGAGGTAATGGAGCCCGACACCTCAGAGTATACTGCTCGTATTTTCACCAGGAATCTAAAAACATCCATCCATCGTCACTTTTCTGATGAACAGTACTCAGTAATGAATCAAAACATTAATTTGGTCACGTTTCCACCATCCCAGCAGAAGAGGAGAAATCATGGCCGGGCATTCGCTGTTACTTGTCGAAGATGGTTCAATGGGACTGGCCCAGAGTGGAACGTTGTCGGCATGGACAACATGTATTAGTTTCGTTTTAGTTTTGTTTAGGACGGAAACAGGCCCTTCGGCCCACCGAGTCCGCACTGACCAGCGATCCCCGCACTTTAACACGGTCCTACGCACACTAGGGACAATTTACACCGAAACCAAGCCCATTAACATACAATCCTGCAGGTCTTTGGGGAAAAGCGAAGATCTCTGGGAAAACCCATGCGGTCACGGGGAGAACGTACAGACAAGCACCCGTACCTGGGTCTCTGGTGCTCCAAATGCGGTAAGGCAGCACCGTACCTCCCGTATTGAAAGGCCTAATCCTATGACTCTACTGCAACAGTAATGAGACATATCATCTCCAAGGTGTAAGAATCAGTGAACAACACATGATTTTGTCCAATGATCCTGCAGGACACTGCATGCACACCAAAAAAAAAACCAATGTGTCGGAATAACTCAGCAGGTCAGTCAGCATCTCAGGAAAACATGGATCGATGACGTTTTGGGTCGGGACCCTTCTTCAGACACCTATCCATGTTCGCCAGAGATGCAGACTGGCCCCTTGAGTTACTCCAGCACTTTGCGCCTTTTTTTTTAATATAAACTAGCGTCTGCAGTTCGTTGATTCTGCTTCTTGAGGGCACACCAGCGCTCAGAGCTTGAAAGCAGGAGTTAGAATCGTGATGGTTGTCAAGATTATCGCAGTAAGCTCAAGGCAGCGATTCAGATTGAATCTTTTTTCAGATTGAGTATTATTCCCTCGGCGGATGTGAATATCCAGAGCAACGCTAGTCTTTATGATTGTCCACATATTGAAATGAAGAATGCATCATCATAGATGAGCGGTATGATCTAATAGTCTTGGCTCCACCATGGTGACATCAAATATTCTCTGATATAGAATTTTGGTCGGAATTCTAATCATCAGGAGAGGCCTAACTGGATTAAATGTGTCTCCATTGACCCACACGCTTAGTGGGTACAGTACTTCATACCGATTTAGTTTAGTTTAGAGAACCAGTGCGGAAACATTCCATTCGGCCCTTCGAGCCAGCACCGTCCTTGCCGACCATTCGCACTAGTTCTATGTTATCCCCCGTTGCATCCTACACCCTAGGGGCAATTTACAGAAGCCATTTAAACTACAAACCGAAACGACTTTGGAATGTGGGAGGAAACCGGAGCATCCGGAAGAAACCCATACAGTCGCACCGAGAACATGCAAACTCCACACAGACAGCACCCGAGATCAGGACCGGAACCCGGGTCCCAGGTGCTGTGGGGCAGCAGCTCTACCACTGCGCCACTGGGCCACCCCTCCTACTCAGTAACAGTAAACAAAGGGAATCACCCGGGTACAGTGACATTTATGTCAGTTCCTTCCCCACTATTGAAAGTGGATACAGATATATGAATAGGAAGGGGTGAGAGGGCCATGGCATAAATGCAGGCAAACGGGATTAATGCAGGCAAGCCCAGAATGCCATGTTTGGTCAGCATAGGGTCTGTTTCCATGCTGTACAGCACTGTGTCTCGATAGGTCTGTGACTCTATAAGTAAATTGGCACATCAGTTCTAACGGGTAAGAATTGACGATTGACACATGATTTTGTCATATGTTCTGGCCTATTAATTAACTTGAACCTACAACTAATAGAATTATGTGCTATCAAGTACTTCTATTCAAACACCAAACCTCTCTTGGGGTCCAGATGATTCAGCAGCTAAATGTACCCCTGGGACGTGGATTTGAAAGTAATCCAGTCACTCCATATCAGTGATACGGGTTTTAAATAAACTCACTTTGGGCCATTTCAACCCAGATTATCAATACGAACATGTTATAGATCTGTCTGTTCTGCTAAGACTATTTAATTATTTGACAAAGCCAAAAAAAAAACCCACACATATATATATATATATATAAACAAATGTTTACAATCTCATAGTTTGACAGTGGCTATGCTGAAAAGGAGGGCTACTTTATATCTTGGAGATTATTTTTTAGACTTTACAATTTAAACAGCGCGGAAACAGGCCCTTCGGCCCACTGAGTCTACGCCGACCAGCGATCACCCATACACCAGCACTACCCTACACACACTAGGGACAATTTACAATTTTACCAAAGATAATTAACCTACAAACCTGTACTTCTTTGGGATGTGGGAGGAAACTGGAGCACCCGGAGAAAACCCAGTCAGTCACAGAGAGAATGTACAAACTCTGTACAGACAGCCAGTAGTCAGGATCGAACCTGGGTCTCTGGGGCTGTAACTCTCCGCTACGTCACTGTGCCGCTCACATGCCGGTCTTGTGACGTAAAGTTCTGAACACTTACATTGAGAAAATCCTTCACACTGTCCACCCTCCGATTATAAAGAGCATTTTCCACTCCCTTCCCAATTTATTTGTTTTTACTAAGCTTTTTAAAGAGGATTTTACTGAGCCGAGCCTAAAATGTACATGGAAAACTACTTCTGATGTTGGAAATGTGAAATAAAATCAGAAAATGCTGGGAACCCTTTACAGGTCCGGCAGCATCTGTGGAAAGTCAATTGGAGTTAATGTTTCAGGTCAAATATCTGACAAAAGGTAAATGCATGTTATTCCAGGTAGCAGAGAAAATGGCGTAGGTCAAATGGAGGATTGAATTGTGTGGCCAGAGGAAAGGATGTAGGTGGAAGGAGATGTAAGAAGGGGACAGGGAGGTGGGATATTGGGAGATAATTACACTAGTCGCACCTGCCTGCTTTTTGGGAACAGCTCCATCCAAGACCGCGAGAAATTGGAGAGAATTGTGGACGCAGTCCAGAATATCACACAAACCAACCTCCCTTCCATTGACTCTATTTACACATCACACTGCCTCGGCAAGGCCGGCAGCATAATCAAGGACGAGTCTCGCCCCGGTCACTCCCTCTTCTCCCCACTAATATCAGGCAAGAGGTACAGAAGTGTGAAAACACACAGCACCAGATTAAGGGACAGTTTCTTCCCAGCTGTTAACAGGCAACTGAACCATCCTATCAACAACTAAAGAGCGGTCCCGATCCACCATCTACCTTCCTGGAGACCCTGGGACTATCTTTAATCGGACTTTACTGGACTTCTATCTTACACTAAACGTTATTCCCTTCACCATGCATCTACCTGTACACTGTGGATGGCACAATTGTAACCATAGTGTTGACCATCTGCTGACTGGTTGGCACGCGACAAAAAAGCTTTCCACTGTACCTCAGTAAATGTAACAATAAACGAAACTAAACTAAACACTGTGTGTTGGAAGGAACTGCAGATGCTGGTTTAAACCGAAGGCAGATATGAAAAGGTGGAGTAACTCAGCGGGACAGGCAGCATCTCTGGAGAAAAGGACCAGGTGACGTTTCGGGTCGAGATCTTTCTTCAGACTTTATGCCTTTTTTAAAAATTGCTGAGAAGGCGAGCGTTGGTCTAACAGAACCTCAGTGTTTTGATACAATTCACGTGCAGGTTAAACTTTGCCCCACATGGGCCGTGCTGGTATCCACTCTGGGTGCTGTCTCTTCTTGCTTAGCCCGTGGCAATCCTGCAAGCCAGAGCAGCTGGGATGGTGTTGTTAACACAAGCAGATTTAAGAACATACCAAGAGAAACTCACAAAGGCCTCGAAAATTTGCTGTGTGCAGACACCAGTTTAGTTTGGTTTAGTGAAGAGATACACTGCGGAAACAGACCCGCCCAGTCCGCGCCGACCAGCGATCGCCGCACACCAACGCTATCCCACACACACACACCAGGGACAGTTTTACATTTACACCAAGCCAATTAACCTGCAAGCCTGCACGTCTTTGGAATGTGGGGGGAAGACGAAAGAACACGGAGAAAACCCACGCAGGCACGGGGACAACGTACAAACTCCGTAGACACCACCCTAGTCAGGATTGAACCCGGTTCTCTGGCACTGTAAGGCTGTAGCTCTACCACTGCACCACCATGCCCATCCAGAACATGAGAAATCAAACACTGGAAAAATCCCACAGGTCAGGAAGCATCAGTGGAGAGAGAAACCGAGTTAGTACTTCACAATAGAAGTTCTGATAAAAGATAACAATTAGAGTGAATTGACCTGAATCATTAACTCTGGTTTGCTCTCCACTGATGCTCAGTCGATTGAATTTTTTATTTCGGATTTTAAAGTCTTGTCCTTTCTCCTTTGCAGTTCGGGCGACAGGGTGGTACAGCGGTAGAGTTGCTGCCTTACAATGCTCGCAGTGCCAGAGACCCAAGTTCGATCCCCACTACAGGTGCTGTCTGCACAGAGTGCGTACGTTCTTCCTGGGACCAGGTGGGTTTTCTCCGAGATGTTCGGTTTCCTCCCACACTCTATAGGCGTACAGGTTGTTGGGTTAATTGGCTTGGCATGAATGTAAAATGTCCCTAGTGTGTGTAGGATAGTGTTAATGTGCGGGGATCGCTTCCGCACTAAACTAAACTACGCATCACTGACTATTATTTCTACTTAAGGCTCAAGTCCAGGTTTTGTACGCTAATTGGCTTGGCATAATTGTAAATTGTCCCTCGTCTGGGTAGAATAGTATTAGTGAACGCTGGTTGATGATCGATGGTCGGCGCGGACTTGGTGAGCAGAAGGGGGCTGTTTCCGTGCTGCATCTCCAAACTAAACTAAATTAAAAAGGTCGATTATATTCCTTTTTATCCCCTGAAGATTCTAATCGAGGTTGAGCTTGGGCAGCAAACACCATCCCACAATAATCTTCGGAGATTCATTTTAAACTGCCAAGCTTGGGCTGGGCATTTTCGCTCGGCAAAGCAATGATGACAGACAGCAGAATACATAGCTTGACACCAAGAATAAAAAGTGTAATCATACTCTAGTTTGATTCAATAGGACTAGACCCATATCCCTTTTCAATTCCTTCAGGGCTAGTTGACTTTCAGACTACCTCTCTTGTATAGAGCTTCGATCATTCAAGAATTCTATCCATTAATCTGAAGTGGTTGTTTTTTTCCCTGTGGGAATGGGCCATTGTCTCTTCCGTAGCTCAGTTTGTACAGGGTTGCATCCAATTCCCTCTTCAAGAAATGCCCAATTTTTTTACTGACTATTTTCCGGGTTGAGGTTGAATTTTGTACATTTCGTTTTCGCTGCTTATTTTATTCATTCGTGGGTGCTGGCATCGCAGGGGAGACCCGTTATTTATTGCCCACCTCTAATTGCCCGTGAGCCGTGAGTCAGCCACATTACTGTCGATCTGAAGTCACACGTAGATGAGAAAGGATGACAGACTCCACTCCCTATAAGATAATAGTAAACCAAATGGATTTTACAACAATCCAGCAGTTTCACGGTCGGCCGTTACTGACACTGGATTTTTATATTCCACCATTACTCACTTAAACTGAGCTAATCCAATTCCCCAGCCAGTGTGGGTCTCAAACCAAAATCTCCAGGTTATTAACAAAGACATGCTGGAAATGCTCAGCTGGTCAGGCAGCATGTGTGAGAGAGAAAGAGAATTATCGAGTCAGGTCAATGAACTCTCATCAAAACAGATTTAAGATTACCAGCCCTGGGTTTCTGGTATACCAGCACAGCAGTATATACATACAATGTTACATATATACCCACACACACACACACACGCACACACACACACACGCATGCGCACACACACACACACATGCCGCACACATGCCACACACACACACACACACACACACACACACACACACACACACACACACACATGCCGCACGCACACACACATGCCGCACACATGCCGCACACACACACACACACACACACACACACACACACACACACACACACACACACACACACACACACACACACACATGCCGCATGCACACACACACACACACACACACACACACACACACACACACACACACACACACACACATGCCGCACGCACACACACATGCCGAACACACACACACACACACACACACACACACACACACACACATGCCGCATGCACACACACTCACACACACACACACACACACATGCCGCATGCACACACACATGCCACATGCACACACACACGCGCGCACACACACACACGCACAAAAAGCTGGAGTAACTCATATAAAAATGTTTAATATATATGTATAAATAATGTTATAAAAGGTATAACTAGGGTTGCCAACTGTCCCATATTATCCGGGACATCACGTACATTAGGTTAAATTGGTTTGTCCCATAAGGGACCGCCCTTGTCCCGTATTTGACTGCTACTACTTGGGTCAAGGGGACTATCGGGTCGGAGCGCCGTGTCCGGCCCTACCTCACCCGACCCGACGTAGTGCAGCCCATGGAGTGCAGCAGCCTCGCCCGTGCGCCCGTCGGTCGGCAGCCCGGCCAGCTGTCTGACCTTCGGACCTTCGCTTACCGCCATGCCTCCTTCTCATGGCCGATCATCGGTTCATGAGTTGGATGAGGTGCCGGGCTTTGCTTGCAGCAGAAGGCAAAGTCCAGCCGGCGGGCCAGCTGAGGAGTTTTGGTCCAGGCCGTGAGACATTGCAGGCAAAGTCCGGCGGCCGGGCCAAAACTCCTCAGCTGGCCCGCCGGCTGGGCTTTGTGTGCAGTCCAGCACCCGGGCCAACTCATCATACACCCAGCCACCACCCAGTCGATCAACGTATCTCGGCCCTCCGGTGGTCTAGGCGGAACGTACTGGCTCCGTTACCATTGGGCTCCTCTCAGAGGCCGCAAACACTGTTGGTCCAGCAAAATGGATAACCCTGAAAGGCTCTGGAACCGAGGGTGCCAGAAAATCGATGGTCGACCTGTATATGAAATAGAGAGAAAAACTAAAATTGGGAAATGTTATATCTTTGAAAAACAAATTATGTTCACTAACTCAATAAATTAATATGTGGCTTTAAGAGGCTGGAGAACAGCGAATTTACGGAATATTCGGTTCACCCCATCTCTTTTAAAATTTGGGGAAGTCCAGTAAAAATCTCTATATTCATTTTTTTTAATTAAAAACCAGCAAATGTGATAAGAAACAATAAATGTTCCATAGAAAATAAGCGGAAACTAATGCTCATAGTTTCCTGCGTATCACCTTGTTCTGACCTAGATATCTTGATGTAAGTCAACTTATTATTTGAGTACTTCAAGTAATTAAAAAAAATTATGCAAAAAAAAAAATTGGGAGGGGGTCACTGAGTTTTCATTAATTTGATGACAGTATCCTTAATGAGCAGGCATGCTTGCAAAAAAAAAACGATCAGTTGCTTGCTCATGGTAATTCTGTGGCTGCATTTGTTCCAGTGGAAGTGAGCAAAAACCAGTGTGCGAGCATGTGAGTGTGCGTGTCTGTGTGTGCAAGAGTGAATGTGTGCGTGCTGTGTGTGTGTGCGTGTGCGCGCTTGTGTGGTGTGTGTCTGAATAATGTTTAGTTTAGTTCAGTTTACTTTCAAGATACAGCGCGGAAACAGGCCCTTCGGCCCACCGAGTCCGCACCGACCAGCGATCCCCGCACACTAACACTATTCTACACACACACTAGTCACAATTCACACTTATACCAAGCCAATTAACCTACAAACGTACACATTTTTGGAGCGTGGGAGTAAACCCAAGATCTCGGAGAAAATCCACGTGGTCATGGGGAGAACGTGTAAACTATGTACGGACAGCACCCGTAGTCGGGATTGAACTCATGTCTATGGGACTGCGAGCGCTGTAAGGCAGCAACTCTACCGCTGCGCCACTGTGCCACACTTTGTTCCTATATACTGAAACAATCGAACCTCCAACCATGCACACACATGCACACGCTCGCCCACACAGACACACATACGTACAGACAGCCACACACACACACGTGTGTGTGCACACACAAACACGTACATTCTTGCAGACACAGTCAGGCACACACACATGCTCGTGCACACACACACACAGGTAAAATATAACTTTAGTTTTGGTTAGTTTAAAGAAACAGCACGGAAACAGGCCCTTTGACCCACCAAGTCCGCGCCAACAAGCTATTCCCGCACACTAACACAATCCCACACACTGGGGACAATTTACATTTATGCCAAGCCAAGTAACCCAAACACCTGTACGTCTTTGGAGTGTGGGAGGAAATTGAAGATCTCGGAATAAAACCACGCAGGTCACGGGGAGAACATGCAAACTCCGCACTGGAAGCGGGATGAAATCCGGGTCCCTGGCGCTGTAAGGCAGCAACTCTACCGCTGCTCCACCCGTATTTATGTTAAAATATTTTTTGTCAACAGTGAGAAATAAAATGGCAAATTACTTCTGAATTCTTATTCTGTTTACAGAGTGTGCAATGAGATTGTAACCCCACACTCACATGGGTCTGAAGAAGGGTCCCAACCCGAAACATCACCCGTCCATGCTGTTTGGAGATGCTGCCTGACCCGCTGAGTTCCTCCAGCACTGTGTCTTTTTTTATATCAACTAGCCGCTGCATTTTCTTGCATCTTTGTGCGTGTCACGTTTGGTCTCAAAGTAGCAAAATGCAGTGTGGTTGCTACCAAATATGTACAATAAATACAATAGGAGCAACCACAATGGGATAACATTGTGACGGTGATGTCGAGGTCTTGTAAACCGTTCCATTCAATCTGAGCCCTGATTTTTTTCAAATTGCAATTGTTTGGCCTGCTATTTCTAAAGGGACTTTTTTTTTCTTCCATTCCCTCCAAATATGTGTCATTGTGAAGGGGGAGACAAAAACTACAGATGCTGGAATCTTGCAGAGAGCACTAAATGCTGGAGTAACTCAGTGGGTCAGACAGCATCTCTGGAGGGCACAGGTAGACATCTCCTCTATGGTCCTTATAGCTTGGATTTCGTTTGCTAAACCAAGTCATCAGAACTGAGAATTTTGTTTAAAGATTGTAAACAAGCATTTAAATTGCATAAAGATTTTAGGGCGGCACGGTGTGGTTGCTGCCTTGCAGCGCCGGTGACCCGGGTTCGATCCTGACCTCGGGTGCCGTCTGTCTGGAGTTTGTACGTTTCCCCCTGTGACATAGAAACATAGAAACATAGAAATTAGGTGCAGGAGCAGGCCATTCGGCCCCTCGAGCCTGCACCGCCATTCAATATGATCACGGCTGATCATCCAACTCGGTATCCTGCACCCGCCTTCTCTCCATACCCCCTGATCCCTTTAGGCACGAGGGCCAGGTCGGAGCGGATCGATCATTCGCGAACTTGGGTTGGGTTCCCAACGAGTTCTGAGAACAGTAGTCTAGCAAGCACTGAGGGCATCCTTGCCTTTTTGGGGTTTTACGCCCCCTAGACTTAGTGGGCTTTCCCCGGCTGCTCCGGTTTCCTCCCACACTCCAAAGACGTGTAGATTTGCAGGTTAATTGGCTTCGGTAAAATTGTAAATTGTCCCGCAGCAGTTTGGTTAACTCATTGTTGTGCACGTATTCAGTAGATTCTGTTAACATGCAAAGTGTATAGAATAATTTGCATGGAACCCCTTCACGCAAAGGTGTGGGGGGGGGGGTATGGAACAGGCTGCCGGACGGGGTAGTTGTGGCAAGGTACTATCGCAACGTTTAAGAAACATCCACACAGGTACATGGACAGGTTCAGAGGGGTAGGGACCAAGAGCAGGCAGATGGGGCTAGTGTGGATGGGACATGTTGGCCGGTGTGGGCAAGTTGGGTCGAAGGGCCTGTTTCCATGCTGTACGATTTTTTATGACTCTACAACTGAGAACACTAAAACATTTTATTTTGAAGTACTTTCTTACACAGCAAAATATACTTAATACGTGATGTTATACTTATTTACATGTACTGCACCTCTGGTCTATCTAATATAAAGAGCATACGTTTCAGGCTATAAAATATACTTGGCTTATTGAAAGGTATAAGTATACAAAAACAATAATTTCATGCTTGGTAAAGCAGACACTGCGTGTTCACTACATTCTGATCAGAGTCCTTGCCTGCTTTCTCTGCTTGATCCTTTGATTGTAAAAGTCTCTAAATTACCACTTGGAAGCAAAGTCTCACAGCTCAATGGCACTGGAATCTGTCAAAGAACTTGGTCTCTAGGATCAACTATTACACTTATTCTATTGCTCTCTGGGAGGCAAATGTTAGTTTGTGGCATTGAAGTAGCGAGTAATGGTCAATTTTTGGCAGCCAGACCGCACTTGCAATGATAGAGCATAGATTTCAGCTGGGCGCAGCGGTAGAGTTGCTGCCTTGCAGCGCCAGAGACCCGGGTTCGATCCTGACCGTGGGCGCTGTCTGCACGGAGTTCGTGAGTTCTCTCCGTGACCGCGTGGGTTTTCGCCGGGTGCTCCGGTTTCCTCCCGCTCTCCAAAGACGTACAGGTTTCTAGGTGTGGGAAGGAACTGCAGAGGGTGGTTTACACTGAAGACAGACACAAAGTGCTGGAGTAACTCAGCGGGACAGACAGCATCTCTGGAGAGAAGGACCGGGTTGAGATTCTTCTTCTGACTGAGACTGAGGGGAGAGGGGGTCTCGAGATATGGAAGGGTAAGCTTTGAAAACAACAGATCAAAGTAGGTTATTTGGCTTCAGTAAACATTCTAAATTGTCCCTAGTGTGTAGGATGGTGCCAGTGTATGGGGTGATGGCTGGTTAGTCTAATGTAGATTGCCAAGGCTGGTTGTCTTTCACATCAACAGCCGGCCTTTGGATCGGATGAAGAGAGCTGGCAGGACACACTTGCCAAGGGCTAGTTGCACACCCTGTTGTGGTCGAGCAGCAGCCAAGTGGAACGGCAGAATATTAATAAAGATAGATGCACAAGTGCTGGAGTAACTCCACGGGTCTGGCAGCATCTCTGGAGTAAAGGGGATGGGTGATGTTTCGGGGTCAGGTCCCTTCTTTGGACTGAACGTAGGGGGTTGGGAAGGGGGAGGTGAAGAGATGCAGGCGAGAAAAGACCAGGGCCAACGCGGGAATATATAAAACTAGTAATGAATGGGTAATCGATAGTTGGCGTGAACTCAGTGGGCTGAAGGGTCTGTTTCCATAGATAGACACAAAATGCTGGAGTAACTCAGCGGGCCAGGCAGCATCTCTGGATAGAAGGAATGGGTGACGTTTTGGGTCGCGACCCTTCTTCAGACTGTCAGGGGAGGGGGAGAAACAGAGATGAAACTGTTTCCATGCCGGATAATGGTCACTTCGTGAATCTACCTTCCCATTTCTGATCTCAAGACAGACCTGAAGTCTTTAGTCCTACACCAGGACTGGGAGTGCAGTGTTCTTATATCAATTCCTCACCACCGTTCCAGGGGAATTACAGGAAGACCATACAGGTCCATATAGGGCCCGGCTTGGAGGCAAACCGTGAGATGTAACATCATCTGTCATTCACTAGGCTGCAGACCTCTGTGCCTGATAGCACACACGTGGAAACCCAAGACATTCAGCCTCGAACTAGTCCGAACATCTGCAGCCCTGATGGGAACCGGAGCAGAATTCAGCGAGATTCACCTCGATGCTTCTACAACGGAGCAGGTGTGAAACAAGATCGTCTTCAGCAGTCAAAGCAAAAGGATCATGAATAAACTCAATAAGACATCCAGGGAGAGCGGTTGAGGGGCCACTGCAAGGAGCGATTGTGACAAAGAGCCCCGATGCAGATAAAGTTTACAGTTTAGTTTACGGTCACGTGTAGCGAGGTACAGTGAAAAACATTTCTTGCGTGCCATCCAGTCAGCAGAAAGGCAATACATGATTACAATCGAGCCATTTACAGTGTGTACAGATACACGATAAGGGAACAGCGTTTAGTGCAAGGTAAAGCCAGCACCTTGTCTGATGAAAGAGAGTCCAAGGGTCCCCAACGAGGTAGATAGTAGTTCAGCGCTGCTCTTGAGTTGTGGTAGGATGATTCAGTTGCCTGATAATCTACAGCAGGTAGGATGAAAGTGGGGGAGAAAGAAGTAGGATCTGCTGATAGGACTTGATCTGCTTGAGTGGCACGGTGGCGCAGCGGTAGACTTGCTGCCTTACAGCGCCGGACAAGTGGGTTCGATCCTGACTACGGGTGCTGTCTGTACACAGTTTGTACGTTCCCCCTGTGACCTGCGTGGGTTTTCTCCAAGATCTTTGGTTTTCTCCCACACTCTAAAGACGTACAGGTAATGTAGGTTAATTGGCTTGCGAAATGTAAAAATTGTCCGATCAATGGTCAGCACAGACCCGGTGGGCTGAAGGGCCTGTTTCCATGCTGTATCTTTAAACTAAACTAAACTAATCTATTTATTTAAGACTAAACTAGACTAGTTGGCAAAGCATGGGACAAGATTTGTGAAGAGCGTAACAGCACCATTCCGGACCAGTTGGGCCAAATGGCCTTTTTCTGTGCCATAACTTCAATGACATTCACTTCCCTCCTCCTCCCCTTGCTTGTCCCACTGCTACCAAGAGTGGGTTTGGCTCCACCTCACATCTCTGCCACCTTTGGCCCGATCTCCACCCTCAGGGAATGCCCCTCGGGGTTGCAAGGCTTGGCGTCAGCATCAGTACATGAGTTGACACTGATGTGCACATAATTCGCACAGCTCTAGCAGATGGGAGCAAACTGATATCTCTTAGGTTGCTTGCTCTGCATCCTGACACTGAAGCTCAGCTTATCTTCTTCCTGTGTATCCTTCTGTGAATGTGCCAAATTTCAGATGTAGCTGGAAGCACATGCCATTTCTGGACTGTGTATGATGGCACTGGGCCTGTACTCGCTGGCAATTATGAAGGATCAGGGAGAAGGAACCTCATTGAAACTTACTGAATAGTGAAAGGTCTGGATAGAGTGCACGTGGAGATGATGTTTCCACCAGTGGAAGATTCTAGGACCAGAGGTCATAGCCTTAGAATTAAAGGACGTTCCTTTAGGAATGAGATTAGGAGGAATTTATTTGGGTGGTGAATCTGTAGGATTCTTTGCCACAGTAGGCTGTGGAAGCCAAGTCAATGGATATTTTTAATGCAGAGATAGACAGATTCTTGATTAGAACGGGTGTCAGGGGTTATGGGGAGAAGGCAGGAGATTGGGGTTAGGAGGGAGAGATATATCAGCCATGATTGAATGGCAGAATAGACTTGATGGGCCAAATGGCCTAATTCTGCTCCTATCACTTCTGACCTTAGGACCTTATGACTCACACCCAGATATATGGACTGGGTCCGATTTCACCGAAAAACCGATCTTATCAGGGATGACCTAACTGAAATATTTGTGATTAAAGGAATAGAGAGGATGGTTTCTGAAGAATTATTTCCTCTGCTGGGGGATACCAAGAGGATATCAGTAAAATTAGAGGGAGTTTAGTGTAGTTTAGTTTAGAGATGCAGAGCAGAAACAGTCCCTTCGACCCACTGGGCCCGCACCGGCCAGTGATCCCCACATATTAACACTATCCTACAAACTAGGGACATTTTTTTGTTTATATTTACCAAGCCAATTTACCTAGAAACCTGTACATCTTTGGAGGGTGGGAGGAAACCGAAGATCTCAGAGAAAACCCACACAGTAATGGGGAGAACACACAAACTCCGCACAGACAGCACCCATAGTCGGGATCGAACCCAGGTCTCTGGCGCTTCACGCACCGTTAGGCTGCCACTCTACCACTGCGCCACTGCGATGCCCTGTTCGTGTTCACCAAACAAAGGCCAGGATTCAACTAAACATTCAAATATAAAATTGATACTTATTTGGCAAAGTCATTAAGAGGTGTGAAACTAACTGGAGATAAGATTAGGTTTAGATTTAGCTTTATTAATGTCACATTTACTGAGGTATAGTGAAAAGCTTTCTTTCGCATGCTTTCCGATTAAACCAAGTGATACTATACATCGATACAATCAAGCCACGCTCAAGTGCGATAGGTAGAGCAAAGGGAACGATACAGAGTGCGGAACATGGTTCTCAGCATCGTAGCGCACCAGTTCCAGGGACAAAGTCCAATGTCTGCAGTGAGGTGGAGGAGAACCCGACTGTGCGCCAGCTTACGGAAGGACCATTCAGCAGCCTGGTATCAGAGGGGAAGGAAACTGTCCCTGATACAGGCGACAGGATCTAATTAAATAACCACGTCATCTTGAAGGGTTGGGTGACCTACTGCTCGTCCTTCTAGCAGGGGCAGCAAGTCCTCTATAGCCTCCGTCTAAAAGAACACAGAGCTTCAAAAGCAAATTCAACCGACATCTAAGAACGGATTGTCACAAGGGTACTTGTTAGGATGGTGGAGTTCAAGAGATTTGTTTTAATTTTGCTACGCAGAAATCTTCCCCAAACGTCAAAATACGAAATACAAAGCAAAATGTGGAGGGGGGGGGGGGGGGGGGGGGGGGGGGTGGGTGGTGGAGGGGTGAGAGCTGCCGTCTATTTAAATGGCAGTGTGTAATCAGTGGGGTTTTTTTTTGGTTTAGTGCTCGGGGTTTTGTCAGTGATGGGAAGTCCAGTCAGAGCCGGGACAGTAATAGCCCTTCCTCATAACCTGAAATGCTCCCTCCGATGTTAACATACTGTGAACTGAGCAGAAGTGACAAAAACAATCCATCACGTATGCATGAACACAACGAGGAATTGAGAGGTTAACAGAAATTGATGACATCCCTGCCCGACTTTTACACTGATTCGGCCGAGTACGCGATTGAAACAGACAGAGATTTATAGAGGGAACCGGGATAGTGCTCCTTTTGATTGCCTTGATTTTTTTCTTAGCTGCTCTGCATATTTATTCCCCAGCCCATCAGCAACTTGCAGGATTAGAATGCTGATTCGATTTTACATTCTATGAGCAGGCATTATACCGGCATTTGCATGATGTGAAAAAAAATCACTCTAACCGATTCTGAAGCGACCGATGAAATGAGGCCTCGCGCTCGCCGCATAAGTGGGATCTTGTTATATATATTTTTGAAATTCAGATTTCCTTATATCTCTTCAATGCGACCGCCCCCACTCCCCCCCCTCCCTCAACCCCCCCCCCCCCCCCCCCTCGCCCGCCAATCCATTGCATCTCAAAAGGAATTATTCCGTCTCTTAAATGAGAAAATGTGTTTTTTGTCTTTGCCTTGAAGGGAAACAGCTGTACTGGGCTTTTATGAATTCATTTGAAGTAGGAACTTCCAGAGGAAGGAGAAACGGGGGAAAAAAAAAAAAAAAAAAACATCAACTAGCTTTTACTAAAGGTGTCACAATTACAAAAGACTCTTGGCAATTAATTTTGACAGCAAAATAATTATTATCCCTCAGCTATGATGGATATCTTTCATTTGCTCGACTTATTTTATTGGCTGAGGTGTCTTCACAGGGGAGGAGGGGAGGATGGGTAAGTGGCTGAGGTCAGGAATGGTGGAGATTTCCAAACTTTTCTTTCATAATCTAAACTTTCCACCGTGAAATTCTGGGGGCGAATCCCCAATAAGGGCAGGTGTGGAACCAGAGCATCTTTGTTCAACAACATGGGCTCAAGGTGAAGGGGAAAAGATTTAATAGGAATCTGAAGGGAGACTTATCAAAGGGCAGTGGGTGTATGGGACAAGCTGCCAGAGGAGGTAGTTGAGGCAGGGACTAACCCAACGTTTAAGAAACAGACAGGTACATGGATACATGGACAGGTTTGGAGGGATATGGGCCAAACGTAAGCAGGTGGGACTAGTGTCGCTGGGACATGTTGGACAGTGTGGGTAAGTTGGACCAAAGGGCTTGTTTCCATGCTGTATCGCTCTATGACCCTATGACTGTACCAGTCATTGCCTTCCTCTCAAGTTCAGATGGAGAAAGGTGGAAAGATAAGCTGAGGTAAATGCAAAGATACTTTTGCCCTCTGATTCTTTAACCTCCTACCCCATCTAGCCTCTTATTCAGAATAACGGTGGCACAGCGGTAGAGTTGCTGCCTTACAGCGCCAGAGACCTGGTCCGATACTGACTATGGGTGCTGTCTGTATGGAGTTTGTACGTTCTCCTCGTGACCTGCATGGGTTTTCTCCGGGTGCTCCGGTTTCCTTCCACACTCCAAAGACATAGGCTGATTGGCTTAAGAAAATGTTTAATTGTTCCTAGTGTGCGTAGGACATTGTTACGCAGACTCGGTGCTCCGAAGGGCCTGTTGCCACGTTGTGTCTCGAAACTAAACTGAAACTAAATTCCAACTTGTACTCATTGACTTCTAAACATATAAAATTCTTAGAGGATTGGACAGGGTACATGGAGGAAAAACGTTCCCGATGTTGGGGGAGTCCAGAACCAGGGGTCACAGTTTAAGAATAAGGGATAGGCCATTTAGGACTGAGATGAGGAAAACGTTTTCATCCAGAGAGTTGTGAATCTGTGGAATTCTCTGCCACAGAAGGCAGTGGAGGCCAATTCACTGGATGCTTTCAAGTAAGATTTAGCTCTTAGGGCTAATGGAATCAAGGTATATGGGGAAAAAGCCAGAACGGGGTACTGATTTTGGATGATCAGCCTTGACCATATTGAATGGGGGTGCTGGTTCGAAGGGCCGAATGGCCTACACCTGCACTTATTTTCTGTTTCTATGTAAACCCAGATCCTGCTTCCAAAATTTAATTCCTACCAGCAATTACCATCTTAATTATTAAATATGACAAAAAGGTAATGCAAATGTGGATGAGTTCTGCTTATCTGACGAGAAGTTAATTTGGACAAGACCTACCTATGGCATGACAGGAAGATAGAAGATAGAAAATTAACACAAGGGCAGGTTACTTTGTAAAGTCAAAAAACATGTTTCTGGATGAACTCAATAGGTCAAGCAGCATCTGTGGAGGCAATGGGATAGTGATGTTTTGGGTTGAGACCCTGCATCAGCATGGTCTCTTGTGTCTCTTCATAAATACATTGGAAGGGATTGAACAGAAGATTGATTCTCTGTAAACTATTTGACGTGTGCACATAGAATGAATGCACGCACCGTACTCACTCAATAAAGGCGCTAATGTAAGTGTACAGGGACTGACACACACATATTCCCATGGACACATAGACCCATGGACACCTACAAACAGATACATCAACCTATGCAGACCGATAGATACACACACACAACAAAGATTGGTGCAGAGACATGAGTGGAAATAGGCAAACCCAATTTTATACTCACACAAACACTCATACACGCCGGGATACCCAGCAGAAGCACAGAGGCACAGGAAAAAAAGTCACAAAAAACAGGTACATAAACACGAACAAATTATACATACAGAAATTTATAATCAAAAGTTCATGTCCAAGGTGCAGAATTAGGCCATTCGGCACAGCAAGCCTCCTCCGCCATTCAATCATGGCTGATCCATCTTTCCCTCTCAACCCAATTCTCCTGCCTTCTCCCCATACTAATCAAGAATCTGTCAATCTCAGCCTTAACATTATACATTGACTTTTCCTCCACAGCCTTCTGTGGCAATGAATTCCAGAAATTCACCACCGTCTGACTAAAGAAATTCCTTCCCGTCTCCTTTCTAAAGGTACGTGCTTTTATTCTGAGGCTGTGGCCTCTGGCCCTGGACTCTCCAAGGAGTGGAACCATCCTCTCTACATCCACTCTATCCGGGCCTTTCACTGTTCGATAATCAGACGGATGCAAAAGAGCAGACGCAAATATACATGCACCTCAGATATAGGAAGGCACGGCAATATTATTTGCACCAAAACATGGACTTTCCACTGATCTGACAAAGAAAAAACATGGACTTAATAGAAAGACGAAGGCATAGGAATGAATTATAATCAATTAATGAAGGTGTACCTATCTAAAAAAGAAATTTGAACACAGTTTTTTCACATGAAAGTTTAGGGTTGAGAAGAGCCCTGATAAACTTTCGAAAGGCATTAATAAAGTTGACTGTCCCCATGTTTTGGTAGAAGTAATGTTACACAGCGGATCATTTTCATAAACCAACTCATAAACCAACATCAATGTATCTGAAATGTACGTCGCATTTGTGTCTATTCTCTTGCATCGTATGAGTATAAATTCCCATACACATAATTTGTAAAGACCTCAGAGGCAGCAAGAACATAGAGTTTAGTCACATTTCAGCCCTTGAAGTAAGTAGATGGTAGAACCAACTTGAGTATGCAGATAGTCCTGCGTTCCCGTACATGCATTAGTTTAGTTCTGTTTAGTTCAGAGATACAGCATGGAAACCAAATGGCCCACCGAGTCCATGCCGACCAATCATCACCCCGCACAGTAGATCTATCCTATACATAAGTGATAATTTACAAAAGGCAATTAACCGGCAAACGTGCATGTCTTTGGGACGCGGGAGGAAACCGGAGCTGCCGGAGAAAAGCCGAGGTCAGGATCGAACCCAGGTCTCCGGCGCCGTGAGGCAGCAACTCTACCGCTGCGCCACCCGCACTGACCTTGGTTCACTGCTGCCATCCATTCGAATCAAATTTTAACCAAGTGCAAGTTATTTACAATATAACAGTAGTGCCCTTACATGCGGGGCAGTGGGAGAACACTCCGTATGACTCCAGGACTCAAGGATGGTGTGTGGCCTCCCCTAGTGCCACGGTCAAGGATGTCACTGAGCGGTTGCAGTGCATTCCCAGAGAGGGCGAGGGGGAGGGAGCAGCCAGAAAAACAGAAATTACATAGATAGAAAAAAGAATGAGGTCCCATGGAGTGAATATCAGGGAGTTAAGCAAAATGTCAGAAAGCAGGAGCTCAAGGGTAGAAATCTCTAGGTTACTCCCAGTGCCACGTGCCAGTGAGGTTAGGAATAGGGAAGTAGGCAGATAAGTAGGTGGCTGAAGAGATGGGCAAATCAGATACCTCTGAGCCAGAGGTGGCGTTTACAAGAGGGACAGGTGACACCTGAACTGGAGGGGGACCATGGTGGGCAGGTTTGCAAGGGGGTTCTGGTGGGAAGGGGGAGTTTGATCTAGATTGAGAGGACGGTGGAATCCAGAGTAGTAGTCGTGCAGAAGAGTGGCTGGAAGTTAACTGAGAGTGGAAGTTAGTACAGAGGGTCATCTGCAGTGGGGCAGCTGGCGGAGCTGCTGCCTCACAGAGCCAGAGACATGGGTTCCATCGTGACCTTGTTGGAATTGTAGGGAGTGGGTCATAGCTTGAACTCCTGTGTGGAAATAGGACAGGGGAAATGACTGGGGTATTAGGGGGGGGGGATTTAGCACTTCTACGGACCGAAACGTCCCCACTCGAAATGTCACCTGTCCACATTCGCCAGAGATGTCACCTGACCCGTTGAGTTTCTCCAGCATTTTGTGTCTATCCTTGGTACAAACCAGCATCTGCAGTCCTTTGTCATTAAATTTAGACGGGCACATGGATAGGAAAGATTTGGAGGGATTTAGAGATTTAGAGGGATATTTAAGGTGAAGGGGGAATGTTAAGGCGAAGGGGGGAAAGGTTTTATAGGAATCTGAGGGGTAACATTTTCACACAAAGGGTGGTGGGGTGCATGGAACGAGCTGCCGGAGGAGGTAGTTGAGGCTGCGATAATTGCAACATTTAAGAAGCAACTAGACAGGTACATGGATAGGACAGGTTTGGAGGGATATGGGCTAAATGCAGGCAGGTGGGGAAGAATAAGGAGTTCCCCATCATCCGGAACAAAATCCCACCCTCGTAACGTTGATTAACTGGTTATCCCATCCCTGGCACAATATGACAGCATTTATTCAATTCTGCAGAGTAACTTTGTTCTGAACAGCATTTAGAGTCACATTAACACGTAAACATAGATATATATCTACATATATATATATATATATATATATATATATATATATAGATATAAAACTCAAAGTAATATCATTAGAATCAAATAATGCAGATCACACAGAGGTCATAATCAGAGTCCAGATTGTTTGGTGTCCTGTAGGGGATAAGCAGTCAAATCATGTTACAATAAACTTAGTTATTATAAATGTTCAGTGATTCCAGATGAAGTCTTGCTGAAGCCTATGGACTTCCACCTCACATAAGACGTTCATTGTTACAACAGACATCTGCTTATAAAAATGCTTTCAGTTGCACACGACCGCATTTTGCAATTAATTGTGATCCCATAATATTGAACCATCGCACTTAATTGTTTCCATTCTCAACGAAAAACTGCATTTCGCGCCATTGATCTCTTTGACTTAGTTTGGAGATACAGCGGGGAAACAAACAGGCCCTTCGGCCCGCTGACTCTGCGCCGACCAACGCTCCCCGTACAATAACGCTATCCTCCACACACACTGGGGACAATTCACAATTTCACCAAAGCCAATTGGGCCTACAAACCTGTACGACTTTGGAGTGTGGGAGGAAACCGGAGCGCCCGGAGATAAACCCACGCAGGTCACGGGGAGTACATACAAAGGCCGCATAAAAAGCTCGTATAGTCAGGGTTGAACCCGGGTCTCTGATGCTGTCAGACGGCAAGCAGCTCTACCGCTGTGCCACCGTGCCAATCTATTTTGGATTAAATTTGTCCAATGATATGCAAGGAAATAAAGCATTTTTTCCCACATAAAAACAAAGTATATGGAAAGACACATCAACACAGCAAAGACTTAAATACTGGAGTTTGTTATAAAATATTTGAATTGGTACTTTATCAATTTTCAGAATTTGGAATCATTGCTTTCCCTTGTATCCCACAAGTTATAAAGTCAGCTTTGCCATACGTTTTATGAAGCTCACAGATTTCACTCAAACACCCTGTATATAACTCGGGCAATGTTAATAAAGATGAAAAGGTGAGTGGGAAGGGCACCGGTTAACCCCCTCTGTCTCTGGCCTTCATGGATGGTGTAGTCGGAGACAGCTCGGACGACTTTATCCGCCACTCAGCTGAAGTGTGACATTGGGATTGCAGAAAGGGTGGAATCAAGACTCAGAACGTAATGTCATTCTTACATCTGTAGATGGAAGAATTTGTCATCAATTGTCTTCATACCCATTGGTTGTTGCCAGGCAACTGGCAAATCGCACGGACTATTTGCAATGATAAATTAGTAGCATAGTTCCTATGACAACTGCCTTTGTTACTTAATTAGTTTGGTTCAAAATCTGAATTGGCTTAAGGGGAGCAAGCATGTTTTCTATGAGGGGTACAGTGGCAAGCATTAGCTTCCCCTTCTCCCCCCCACCCCCCCCCCCCCCCCCCTTTCTGCTTCGGACAGCTTGTGCATATTCATGACATGCAATTTTTCACATTTGCATCTTGATTGATGCATCCGATCAGCAAATCAGGACTTTGCAAGGGCCATCGATCACTGTCGGTGGCGGCTTGTTTTGAACTGGTTTGCTGCTCAGATCCATTGAGGCATGAGACAAAGACTTTGCATGGGGATGAATCACACAAGGTGGCCAAGGAGCGTCGGGAAGAGCGTAAGACAGAGTGTCCTTCTAAACGCAGAGCCTGGCTTCCTGCAAAGATTCGGCAACGTTGAAGACCACCAGGCCGGCCCGTTAGGATGGGCAAAGCACCTCTGTTACACGAACAATATCAGACATGGTGATGTGTTGATTGCTTGAAAGGATAGATAGATAGATAGATAGATAGATAGATAGATAGATAGATAGATAGATAGATAGATAGATAGATAGATAGATAGATAGATAGATAGATAGATAGATAGACAGACAGATAGACAGATAGACAGATAGACAGATAGACAGATAGACAGATAGATAGATAGATAGATAGATAGATAGATAGATAGATAGATAGATAGATAGATAGATAGATGGATAGATGGATAGATGGATAGATAGATGGATAGACAGATAGATGGATAGACAGACAAACAAACAGATACACACATAGACAGACAGATAAACAGACAGACAGATAGATAGATAGATAGATAGACAGATAGATAGATAGATAGATAAATAGATAGATAGATAGATAGACAGACAGACAGACAGACAGACAGACAGACAGACAGACAGACAGACAGACAGACAGACAGACAGATACATTCAGGTAGATAGATAGATAGATAGATAGATAGATAGATAGATAGATAGATAGATAGATAGATAGATAGATAGATAGATAGATAGATAGATAGATAGATAGATAGATAGATAGATAGATAGATAGATAGATTTTAAACTTTTTATTGTGGTGATTAGAGATACTGAATTTTATTTCGGAGTCACGTGAGTGACTTCGTGAAGACCCCGCCAGCACGCATGCGCGACATATCGTCGCGCGCAGTTGCCTCGACAAGCTGGGGGGGGGGGAGTGCGCTGTCTCCACCAGCTCATTCAAAAGGCCGTCAGGTAAGTCCACTGACCTTTACTTTGTTCAAGGTGACACTCTCCAGGAGCCGCGGGGCATCGACAAGCCAGCGGCCTCTTTCACCGGAGCTGCGAGCACCACCGGCAGCATCCGGGCGGTCGGGGGGAAGAGTGCGGAAGTCGGGCGCTTCCGTTACACCAGCACCCGACTTATCACCTGAATGGCTGACCACACAGGAGCTGGATACTGCCGACCCAGACTTCGTACCCCCATCCCCCAGGAAGCGGGGGAGCAGACAGGTACGTGGGCAGGTGCCTCGCTCGTCGCCAGCGACCTCACCCCGAGTTGCAGTGGATCCACAAGGACCGGGCCGGGGAACGGCTGCGCTACAGGGGAGCCCAGCAGCTGCAGCACGCCACGTACAGCTGCCGGGGATATCTGCCGTAGGGCAGTCTGGCAGGGCTACTGCTGCGTCGAACAGCCCTGCAGGAGCTGGAGCTGCCGGCATCACGCCTCGTCAGGCTGCGGTCAAGGGCGCCGGTGGCAGCAGTAGACGGTCGGTTAGCTTAGCTCTGGCAGCTGCCGACCATGCGCCTCCACGCAGAACATTGGGCGACAGTGGAGGTAAGCCTGCACGGCCTCCGGGCAGCCAGGTTCCGGGGGCCGGCGCCGATTCATCTCCGCTGCCTTCCTACCAGACAGGAGGGCTGAGCCTACAGGGGCGGTAGGCCACGCCAACCTGCCTTCGGACCCTAGTCTGCACCTTAGAGAGGTGTGGTCCGTTGGTGGAAGCCCCAGAGAATTTGCAGAGCCTGGGGAAGTCGGCTTGTCCGTCGCGAGTAGCAGGGACGGTCGCATTGAGCGGTTGGAGCTCTTGGTGGAGCAACTCCTCCAGCGGGACAGGGACCGGGATAAATGGGACTCGGGCCTCTACTAGCCACGCCAGGCGCCCACTCAGCCTCTCGTCTTCCCCAGCCAGGAGTGCCAGCAGTTGCCCGGCCGCTGCCTTCGAAGACGACCCGGGACTGCCGGAGACCGCCCAGATACAACTTCACCTGGGACGTAGGGATCGTTCTGACCCTACTGAGGAGCTGGTCTGCTATGACCGAGTTACCACTCAAACAGCTCACCCTCAAAGTGGTGATGCTGATGGCACTGACTACAGCTCAACGAATCCAGGCATTACAAAAGCTGCGGCTGGATAGCATGGTCTCCGCCCCTACACAGGTGACTTTCTTTGTCCAGGACCTATTGAAGCAGCACAGACCTGGGGCTCATGGGCTGCAGTTGGAGTTTCGGGCGTACCCCACTGATGCCACCCTCTGCATAGTCTCCCATCTCCACCTCTACATCCGTATTACACGAACCATCAGGAAGATGGAGCAGGGGCTCCTCATCAGCCACAAACCTCCGCATCACCGGGTGACTGTGCAGACTATCACCAGGTGGCTCAGGGCGGTGTTGGGTGCAGCAGGAGTCGCTACTAACATTTTTAAATCTCACTCTACTAGGGCTGCATCCACATCAGCGGCGAGGGCCATGGAGGTGCCCATGGACCACATCCTCGCCACCGCGGGCTGGGCTAGTGAAGCAACCTTCCAAAGGTTCTACAACAAATCACTGGTCGCCCCCGCAACATTCTCAGAAGCTGTGCTGGGAACCGCTCAGTGAATGTTTGTCCCCGGGTTCGGGGTTATTTGTTTATTATTATCTGTGCAATAAATATGCATTATTTTTCAGCCTGTTCCGACTGAACTGCATTAACAGCCTTCCTCCATCAGGATTGCGGCAGTGTGATAGCATGGACGCTGTCCAGGGCGTGAAATCACAGAGCTTTGAAATCTTCACAAAGTCACTCACGTGACTCCGAAATAAAACAGTAAGATTAAACGAGAACTTACCAAGTTCAAAGGTTGATCTTTGTTTTATGAGGAGTTGCGGTGAGGGATTTCGTGCCCTCTGCTCCCACCCTCTATCATAAGGTCAACTGGTATGTTCTACGTTCTTAATCTTACTATTTCCAGTCATGGTGCGTTCTGTGATTCCACACCGCTGCTTTGAAGGATGTCGCGCATGCGTGCTGGCGGGGTCTTCACGAAATCCCTCACCGCAACTCCTCACAAAATAAAGATCAACCTTCGAACTTGGTAAGTTCTCGTTTAATCTTACTATTAACACCCAGACTTTGGACAAAACTCACACTGAAGATTAAAACTCACAAAAAAACATAATAATGCTGTAATGTTATCATGCTGTTGTGCGACAAACATGACGGTGATAACATTGTTTTAACACTTAGGTAATAAAGTGATTTCTTGTAGTCACTCCTCACAGAACTAATGTTTAGAACAGAGAGCATTGAGAACATAACACAGCTCGGGGAGGTTTAGAGAGGCTCACAGCACTGGAACAGGTCCTTTGGTCCAAGATGTATGTGCCTGATATCATGGCAAATTAAATCCCTCTTTTCTGCCTGCATGTGGTCCATATCCCTCCATTCCCTACTTCTTCCTGTGCCCAGCTACAAGCCTCCGAAATACCACTATTGTATCTGTTTCATTCCTTTTTTTAAAATAAACTGGGGTGATATAAGGTCAAAATTCATAAGGTCAACAGTGATAGGAGCAGAATTAGGCCATTTGGTCCATCAAGTCTACTCCGCCATTCAATCATATGCCTGATTAAATGGGGATGAACCACACAAGGTTGCCAAGGAGCGTCGGGAAGAGCGTAAGACAGAGTGTCCTTCTAAACGCAGAGCCTGGCTTCCTGCAAATCTGAGGAAAGACATTCTTGCCATGGAGGGGGTACAGAGAAGGTTCACCAGACTGATTCCTGGGATGTCAGGACTTTCATATGTGGAAAGACTGGATAGACTCGGCTTGTACTCGCTAGAATTTAGAAGATTGAGGGGGGATCTTAAAGAAACTTACAAAATTCTTAAGGGGTTGGACAGGCTGGATGCAGGAAGATTGTTCCCGATGTTGGGGAGGTCCAGAACAAGGTGTCACAGTCTTAGGATAAGAGGGAATTCCTTTAGGACCGAGATGAGGAAAACATTTTTCACACAGAGAGCGGTGAGTCTCTGAAATTCTCTGCCACAGAAGGTGGCCCAGTTCATTGGCTATATTTAGAGGGAGTTAGATGTGACCCTTGTGGCAAAAGGGATCAGGGGGTATGGAGAGAAAGTAGGTACAGGATACTGTTGGATGATCAGCCATGATCATATTGAATGGCGGTGCGGGCTCGAAGGGCCGAATGGCCTACTCCTGCACCTATTTTCTATATTTTTATGTTCTATGTTTCTATGATCTATCTCTCCCTCCTAACCCCATTCTCCTGCCTTCTCCCCATAACCCCTGATTTAAAAAAAAATCTCCCTATTAGTTTAGCGTTTGGAGATACAGCACAGAAACAGGTCCTTCAGCCCACTGTGTCCATGCCGACCAGTGATCCCCGTGCAATAGCACTATCCTACACACTAGGGACAATTTATGATCTTTTTCACCAAAGCCAATTAACCTACAGACCTGTTGTTAAAGAAGGAACTGCAGATGCTGGAGAATCGAGGGTACACAAAAGGCTGGAGAAACTCAGCGGGTGCAGCAGCATCTAAGGAGCGAAGGAGATAGGCGACGTTTCGGGTCGAGACCCTTCTTCAGACTGGTCAGGGATCAGGGAAACGAGAGATATGGACGGTGATGTGGAGAGATAAAGAACAATGAATGAAAGATATGCAAAAAAGTATCTGTAGGTCATAGGTATGTGAGAGGAAGCCAGAGCACCCGGAGAAAACCCACGCAGGTCACAGGGAGAACGTACAAACTCCACAGCAGACAGCACGCATAGTCAGGATCGGACCCAGCCCTCTGTAAGGCAGCAACTCTGCCGCTACGCCATTGCGGCAATCTATTGTGGATTAAATTTGTCCAACGATATGCAAAGAAAGAAAACATTTTTACCCGTCTAAAAAAGTATGTGGTAAGACACAACAGCACAGCAAAGACTTACTGTAAATTACTGGAGTTTGTTATAAAGTCATGGGGACAACGTACAAACTGGGTACAGACAGCCCCTCCCCGTGGTCAGGATCGATGACCTGATGGAAGTATATGTGAGGCATAGACAAAGTGGATGGTCAGAATCTTTTTCCCACGGTACGGGTGGCAAAACAAGAGGAAGTAGGTTTAACGCAAGAGGCAAGGGTTTTAAAGGGTATCAGAAGGGAAAGCTTTTCACACAGAGAACGATCGATATCCGGAGCTCACTGCCGGAGGATGTGGTGCAGTCAGATACAATCACTACATTTAAGAGACATTTAAGACAGGCGCTTAAATAGCCAATGAATAGCAGGGCACAGACTAGTACAGGCAAAATGGATAAGTGTAGATAGGCACAAAGGTCATAATGGATGTGTAGGAAGGAACGGCAGATGCTGGTTTACACTGAAGGTGGACACAAAATGCTGGAGTAACTCAGCGGGACAGGCAGCATCACTGGGGAGAAGGAATGGGCGATGTGTCAGGTCGAGCGCCAAAGACTCTGAAAAAGGTTCTCGACCACCCGCAAGATCTGCGGAAAATTTCAAGGCAGAGATAGATAGATTCTTGATTAGTACGGGTGTCAGGGGTTATGGCAAGAAGGCAGGAGAATGGGGTTAAGAAGAGGGAGATATAGATCGAACATTCTGGAGGGGGAGGGTGAACAGCCAGTTGTCGTGGTGCATGTTGGCACCAACGATATAGGTAAAAAAAGGGATGAGGTCCTACAAGGTGAATTTAGGGAGCTAGGAGATAAACTTAAAAGTAGGACCTCAAAGGTAGTAATCTCCGGATTACTACCAGTACCACGGGCCAGTCAGAGTAGAAATAGGAGGATAATGCAAATGAATACGTGGCTTGAAAAGTGGTGCAAGGGGGAGGGATTCAAATTTTTAGGGCACTGGGACCAGTTCTGGGGGAGGTGGGACCGGTACAAACAGGACGGTTTGCACCTGGAATGGAATGGAACCAATGTTCTTGGGGGAGTGTTTGCTAGTGCTGTCGGGGAGGATTTAAACTAATGTGGCAGGGGGATGGGTACAAGAGCAGAGAGGCAGGAGGGTGTAAAATGAGGGTAGAAGCATTAGGTAGCAAGGTGAAAGGTAAAAGTGGCAGGCAGACAAAACCAGGGCAAAAATCAAAAAGGGCCACTTTTCAGCAAAATTGTATAAGGGGTAAATGCGTTGTAAAGACAAGCCTGAAGGCTTTGTGTCTCAATGCAAGGAGTATTCGTAATAAGGTGGACGAGTTGAACGTGCAGATAGATATTAATGATTATGATATAGTTGGGATCACGGAGACATGGCTCCAGGGTGACGTAGGCTGGGAGCTGAACATCCAGGGATATTCAATATTCAGGAGGGATAGAGAGAAAGGAAAAGGAGGTGGGGTAGCGTTGCTGGTTAGAGAGGAGATTAAAGCAATGGAAAGGAAGGACATTAGCTTGGAGGATGTGGAATCGGTATGGGTAGAGCTACAAAACACTAAGGGGCAGAAAACGCTGGTGGGTGTTGTGTACAGGCCACCTAACAGTAGCAGAGAAGTTGGGGATGGTATCAAACAGGAAATTAGAAATGCGTGCGACAAAGGCAAAACAATTATAATGGGTGACTTCAATCTACATATAGATTGGGTTAATCAAATTGGCAGGGGTGCTGAGGAAGAGGATTTTTGGAATGTATGCGGGATAGTTATCTAAATCAACATGTAGAGGAACCAACGAGAGAGCAGGCTATTTTAGACTGGGTTTTGAGTAATGAGGAAGGGGTAATTAGCCGTCTTGTTGTAAGTGCCCCCTTGGGCAAGAGTGACCATAATATGGTTGAGTTCTTCATTAGGATGGAGAGTGACATTGTTAATTCAGAAACAATGGTTCTGAACTTAAAGAAAGGTAACTTTGAGGGTATGAGACGAGAATTGGCCAAGATTGACTGGCAATTAATTCTAAAAGGGTTGACGGTGGATATACAATGGAAGACATTTAAAGACTGCATGGATGAACTACAAAAATTGTTCATCCCAGTTTGGCAAAAGAATAAATCGGGGAAGGTAGTGCATCCGTGGATAACAAGGGAAATCAGGGATAGTATCAAAGCAAAGGATGATGCGTACAAAGTAGCCAGAAAAAGCAGCATACCAGAGGACTGGGAGAAATTCAGAGACCAGCAGAGGAGGACAAAGGGCTTAATTAGGAAAGGAAAAATAGATTATGAAAGAAAACTGGCAGGGAACATAAAAACTGACTGCAAATGTTTTTATAGATATGTGAAGAGAAAGAGGTTAGTTAAAACAAATGTAGGTCCCTTGCAGTCAGAAACAGGTGAGTTGATCATGGGAACAAGGATATAGCGGACCAATTGAATAACTACTTTGGTTCCGTCTTCACTAAGGAAGACATAAATAATCTGCCGGAAATAGCAGGGAACTGTGGGTCAAAGGAGGAATTGAGTGAAATCCAGGTCAGTCGGGAAGTGGTGTTGGGTAAATTGAATAGATTAAAGGCCGATAAATCCCCAGGGCCAGATAGGCTGCATCCCAGAGTACTTAAGGAAGTAGCTCAGGAAATAGTGGATGCATTAGTGATAATCTTTCAAAAACTCTTTAGATTCTGGAGTAGTTTCCTGAGGATTGGCGGGTAGCAAATGTAACCCCTCTTTTTAAGAAGGGAGGGAGAGAGAAAACGGGGAATTACAGACCAGTTAGTCTAACATCGGTAGTGGGGAAACTGCTAGAGTCAGTTATTAAAGATGGGATAGCAGCACATTTGGAAAGTGGTGAAATCATTGGACAAAGTCAGCATGGATTTACAAAAGGTAAATCATGTCTGACAAATCTTGTGGAATTTTTCGAGGATGTAACTAGTAGCGTGGATAAGGGAGAACCAGTGGATGTGGTATATCTGGACTTCCAGAAGGCTTTCGACAAGGTCCCACATAAGAGATTAGTATACAAACTTAAAGCATACTGTATTAGGGGTTCAGTATTGATGTGGATAGAGAACTGGCTGGCAAACAGGAAGCAAAGAGTAGGAGTAAACGGGTCATTTTCACAATGGCAGGCAGTAACTAGTGGGGTACCGCAGGGCTCAGTGCTGGGACCCCAGCTGTTTACAATATATATTAATGATCTGGATGAGGGAATTGAAGGCAATATCTCCAAGTTTGCGGATGACACTAAGCTGGGGGGCAGTGTTCGCTGTGAGGAGGATGCTAGGAGACTGCAAGGTGACTTGGATAGGCTGGGTGAGTGGGCAAATGTTTGGCAGATGCAGTATAATGTGGATAAATGTGAGGTTATCCACTTTGGTGGCAAAAACAGGAAAGCAGACTATTATTTAAATGGTGGCCGATTAGGAAAAGGGGAGATGCAGCGAGACCTGGGTGTCATGGTACACCAGTCATTGAAAGTAGGCATGCAGGTGCAGCAGGCAGTGAAAAAAGCGAATGGTATGTTAGCTTTCATAGCAAAAGGATTTGAGTACAGGAGCAGGGAGGTTCCACTTCAGTTGTACAGGGTCTTGGTGAGACCACACCTGGAGTATTGCGTACAGTTTTGGTCTCCAAATCTGAGGAAGGACATTATTGCCATAGAGGGAGTGCAGAGAAGGTTCACCAGACTGATTCCTGGGATGTCAGGACTGTCTTATGAAGAAAGACTGGATAGACTCGGTTTATACTCTCTGGAATTTAGGAGATTGAGAGGGGATCTTATAGAAACTTTCAAAATTCTTAAGGGGTTGGACAGGCTAGATGCAGGAAGATTGTTCCCGATGTTGGGGAAGTCCAGGACAAGGGGTCACAGCTTAAGGATAAGGGGGAAATCCTTTAAGACCGAGATGAGAAAGACGTTTTTCACACAGAGAGTGGTGAGTCTCTGGAACTCTCTGCCACAGAGGGTAGTTGAGGCCAGTTCATTGGCTATATTTAAGATTGAGTTGGATGTGGCCCTTGTGGCTAAGGGGATCAGAGGGTATGGAGAGAAGGCAGGTACGGGATACTGAGTTGGATGATCAGCCATGATCATATTGAATGGCGGTGCAGGCTCGAAGGGCTGAATGGCCTACTCCTGCACCTAATTTCTATGTTTCTATGTTTCTATGATTGAGTGGCGGAGTAGTCTTGATGGGCCGAATGGCCTAATCCTGCTCCTATCACTTGTGAACAGGGTGGTCACGGTGGCGCAGCGGTAGAGTTGCTGCCCGGGTTCCCGACTACGGGTGCTGTCTGTACGGAGTTTGCACGTTCTGCCCGTGACCTGCGTGGGCTTACTCCGGGATCGTTGGTTTCCTCCCGCACTCCAAAGATGTGCAGGTTTGTAGGTTAATTGGCTCGGTAAAATTATAAATTGTCTCTCGTGTGTGTAGGATGGTGTTAATGTGCGGGGATCGCTGGTCGGCTCGGATCCGGTAGTCCGAAGGGCCTGTTTCCACACTGTATCTCTAAACTAAACTAAACTTATGAACTTATGACATTTGCGCTCTTACCGATTTGACTGGGGGCAGATGCATCTTCAGAAATTTCCACCCACCCCTTCTTAGGGGAAGCCCCACCATCCACCGCATGGATTTATCTTTTTCCTGTTTGTGCTGCTCTGGACTACGCCATCAGTAGACATGGGCCAATTTAGCACATTCAAGTGTCGTAAGGTCATAAGGTCGTAAGTGATAGGAGTAAAATTAGGCCATGCGGCCCATCAGGTCTACTGTGCCATTTAATCATGGCTGATCTATCTCTCCCTCCAAACCCCATTCTCCTGCCTTCTCCCCATAACCCCTGACACCCGTACTAATCGAGGTGTGTTGGTGTTGTTAGACCCCCACCGTCTGAATGCTCCCTCTGTCATCAAACCTGCCTACTTCTGAGCAGGATCGCAGGGGAACCTGAGATTCCTGAAGACTGAAATTCCTCTTTCAACCAAAAAGAACTAAATTGAGGATACTTCTTACCGTAACCTTTTTTTTGTTTTGAGAAACAATGTGGAAAAGGCCCTTTGGCCCATTAAGTCCACACTGCGACCAATGATCAGCCATACACCCCAGCACTATCCTGCACACTAGGGACAATTTACAGAAGTCAATCAACCTACAAACCCGCACGTCTTTGGAATGTGGGAGGAAACCGGAGCACCCGGAGAAAACCCACGTGGTCACGGGAAGAACGTACAAACTCTGTACAGACAGCAACCGTGGTCATGATAGAACCTGGGTCTCTGGCGCTGTGAGGCAGCAACTCTACCGCAGTGCCACCACCACGCCACGCCACGGATATTACTATTAATAATAATAATATTGTTAATAAATATTAGTTCCGCTGAAATGTCACCTATTTCTCCACGGTGGCGCGGCGGTAGAGTTGTCGCCTTACACGAATGCAGCGCCGGAGGCCCGGGTTTGATCTGACTACGTGCGCTATCTGTACAGAGTTTGTACGTTCTCCCCGTGACCTGCGTGGGCTTTCTCAGAGATTGTCGGTTTCCTCGCACACTCCAAAGACGTGCAGGTTTGTAGGTTAATTGGCTGTGTAAATGCAACAAATTGTCCCTAATGTGTGTAGTAGGATGGTGTTAATGTGTGGGGATCGCTGGTCAGCGTGGTCCCGATGGGCCGAAGGGCCTGTTTCCCCGCTGTATCTCTAAAACTAAAACTAAAGATGCTGCCTGGCCCGCTGAATTACTCCAGCAGTTTGTGCCCATCTTGAGTGTAAACCACTATCTGCGGTCCTTCCTACACATGGATGAACAGCATTTCCCTCCCAACAAGCGACCATCACGACATCGCCCTCTTCATCCGTGCAACAACTTAGGGAACGGCAAGTGCGGTTTAGTCGCATTTATGTCTCAATCTTTCAAAGGCATCATTCGTGTGACAGAGAGAGATGGCATAGCTGGAGCAGTGTTGTTACTGCAACTCTGAACAAGCGACCATGGCTGTCATGCATTTTGCTGTAATGAATTGATGCCCCTAAACAGCAAAGTCATGTCAACAACCGAGATAAGGGATCGCTCATATCCACACTTGGCAGTCGTGCGGCTGTGGAGGAGGCTGCCTGTCTCCACGGTGGAGAAAGTTTAGCAAGGACCTTACAGAGGTGTATAAAATCACGAGAGGAATAGATCGGGTAGGCGAATCGAGGACCAGAGGACATAGGTTTAAGGTGAACGGGGAATTATTTAATAGGTAACTTTTTCACACAGAGGGTGGCGGGTGTCTGGGACCAGCTGCCAAAGGAGATTGTTGATGCAGGGACTATGCCAACGTTTACGAAAGAGTTAGACAGGTACATGGATAGGACAGATTTGGAGGGATATGGGCCACACGCAGGCAGGTGGGTCTAGTGTAGATGGGACATGTTGGCTGGTGTGGGCAAGTTGGGCCGAAGGGCCTTTTTCCACGCTGTCTCACTCTATGACCCTAGGGAGAATGTGCTGAAATCAGACTATTTTTCTGCACCTACTATTAGAGATGACACTTGAGGGAATACCGGGAAGGATTGCGTCGTGAAGTACAGCATTGTTCGTTCTTATTGAACTGAGGCATTCCCACCCCTTCCTTTCATGGGAATGTTGGAACAATATTCACATCGTGTTTAAACTCAAGTGGAAACCTGTCAACTCAGCTCTGATCTTACTGACACCGGCATTAATGAGACATGGGCTAGGGCCATGGAATTATTTTTCATCTAACAGCTGAAGGGATGCAGCATCTCCGAATACATCAAACCACAAATTAGAATATAGACACTAAATGCTGGACTAGCTCAGCGGGACAGGACAGGCAGCGTCTCTGGAGAGAAGGAATGGGCGATGTTTCGGGTCGATGACCCCACTTCAGGTCTCGACCAGAAACGTCACCCATTCATATAACCATATAACCATATAACAATTACAGCACGGTAACAGGCCCTCTCGGCCCTTCCAGTCCGTGCCGACCATTTGTTTTCCCCTAGTCCCATCTACCTGCACTCAGACCATACCCCTCCATTCCCTTCACGTCCATATACTTATCCACTTTACTCTTAAATGTTAAAATCGATCCTGCCTCCACCACTTCTGCTGGAAGCTGATTCCACACAGCCACCACCCTCTGAGTAAAGAAGTTCCCCCTCACGTTACCCCGAAACCTCTGTCCCTTAATTCTCATGTCATGCCCTCTTGTTTGAATCTTCCCTACCCTCAATGGGAAAAACGTATCCACGTCAACTCTGTCTATCCCTTTCATCATTTTAAAGACCTCAATCAAGTCCCCCCTTAACCTTCTGCGCTCCAAAGAATAAAGACCTAACTTGTTCAACCTTTCTCTGTAACATAGTTGCTGGAACCCTGGCAACATTCTAGTAAACTTCACTATAGAGATGCTGCCTGTCCCGCTGAGCCACTCCTGCATTTTGTGTCTACCTTCGGTTTAATCCAGCATCTGCTGTTCCTTCCTACACAAACCATGAATAATCATGACTGAGGTACTGTAGCGAGTGATTGGGAAAAGATGCATTTTCCATAAGTTCATAAGTGATTGGAGCAAAATTAGGCCATTCGGCCAATCAAATCTACAATGCCATTCAATCAAGGCTGATCTAAAAGCCCTGTCCCACTGTACGAGTTCATTCAAGAGCTCTCACAAGTTTGTTAAAAAATGTAAACTCATGGAAACACGTAGAATGTACGTAGAGGGGAAGTCGGAGCTCGGGGACGTCTCCTTGCGGCTCATATCGCTAACGGCAGGTACTCGGGAAACGCGGTAAGCTCGGGAAGACTCGTGAAGATTTTTTAATATGTTGAAAAATGTCCACGAGAGCCTTGAGTACCTACGAGCGCCCATTACTGTAAATCTCCTAGTTCGAATCAGGGCAAACTCGGGAGAACTCTTGAATCAACTCGTACAGTCTCTCCCTCCTAACCACATTCTCCTGCCTTCTCCCCATAACCCTTGACCCCCAATACAAATCAAAAATCTATCTCTGCCTTAAAAATATCCATTGACTTAGCCTTCAGAGCCTTCTGTGGCAATGAATTCCATAGATTCACCTCCCTCTGATTAAAGAAATTCCTCCTCTTCTCCTTCCTAAAGGAACATCCTTTAATTCTGAGGCTGTCACCTCTGGTCCTAGACTCTCCCACTAGTGGAAACATCCTCTCCACATCCACCCTATCCGGGCCCCTCACCATTCGGTGGGATCATCGTAAACTTACATGGGTCCAGCAGTCGATATTTTTCTTATTCGACCTCAGGATGTACGCTTCACTGCTAGGACCGCACTTGGTGTTGGTTTCTCGTTGTCCTGAGGAAGTGGTGATGGACCAGTCGGATCCAAAGACAGCCAAGCCAAGATCTTCAGAGGATGGTTAAGAGTCATCTGCGTAGCCTGAAGTCTCAGTGCCAGAATCCCACAGCTTGCCGAGAGCAAGGCTTCACCTCAAAAATAGATTCCCTCTTGCGAATTTGCACGTGAGTGCACCTTCCACATTATCCCCACAATGTGGGGCTGACTGCTGAGAACCACTTCGTGAAATGTCTTTTTTTTTCTCTATCCACCCAATTCCATTATGATGCTTAAAGGGCATGCTGTTATTTTCTGGGCACTACTGATTTGTCTGAGTTGCATGCATGACGGCAAGCAGAGAAAGGTCCAGGTGCAAAATGCTGGAGTAACTCATCGGGGCTGGCAGCATCTCTGGAGAAAGTGGATGGGTGATAGTTTGGGTCGAGACCTTTCTTCATCCCTTTGTCTCCAGAGATGCTAACTCGTCCGCTGAGTCACTCAGCACTTTGTGTCTATCTTTGGTATAAACCAGCATCTACAGTTCCTTGTTTCTACAGAGAAATGTATATATTTTTAGGTCAACAAATTCAGTCTCGACCGTGCAATGTGTGCTGAGGTATTAGGAAATATGAAAGCATGGGGTGGCAAGAGTGATGTTTTGTTTAATAAGAGAATCTATGTACTTGCAACAATCATTGGTGTGTTACAACTGTGTAAGTGTGTAAGGCGTTGGTGAGACAATACCTGGAGCATTGTACTTGGTTCTGGTTGCAGAGCTATTGGAAGGGTGTCATGAAGCAGGAAATTCATTGGATTAGAACGGGCATCAGAGGTTAAGGGGAAAATGCAGGAGAATGGGGTTAGGATGGAGAGCTAGATCAGCCATGATTGAATGGCAGAGTAGACTTGATTGGCCGAATGGCCTAAATCTACTCCTATCACATGAACTTATGACCTTATGACGAAAGAGCTCAGAAAAGATTCATGAGAATGTTCACTGGGATTGGAGGGCTTGAGATACTAGGAAATGTTGGATAGGAAATACTTTTTTTCCCTCCTGAGCTCACGGATCGAAGGATGACTGTATACAGGTGCATAAAATCATGACCGGTACAGGTAAAGTGAATGATCGGTCTTTTTCCCCAGAGGAGGGGAATTAAATACCAGAGGGCATGGGTTTAAGTTAGAAAACATAGAAAATAGGTGCAGGAGGAGGCCATTCGGCCCTTCGAGCCAGCACCGCACCAAGTTGAGAGAGGAAAGAGGTAAAGTGGATCTAAGGGGCTTCTTTTTCACAGAGGGTGGTGGGTATGTGGAATGAGCTGCCAGAAGAAATGACAGACGTAAAGGTTCAAAAATTCAAAGTTCCGTTTATTGTCACCTGCACCAATAAGGTACAGTGAAATATCACACAGCCATACTAAAAAAAAGCAACAAGACACACGATGACATTAAAATTAGCATAAACATCCACCACAGTGGATTCCCCGCATTCCTCACTGTGATGGAAGGCAAAAAAGTCCAATCTTCTTCCTCTTTATTCTCCCGTGGTCGGGGCAGTCGAACCATCTGCAGTCCAGGGGGTGTTCGAAGCTCCCGCAGCCGGCAATCAAAGTCCCCGCACAGGTACAATTACAACGTTTAAAATACTTTTTGACTGGTATGTGGACAGGAAAGTTTAGATGGATCTGGGCCAAACTCAGGCAAATTGGATAAGCTCAGGTAGGCACCTCAGTCGGCATGCATAAATTGGGTTGAAGGACTCTGAAGGGCTTCACGCCCAACTTGTTCAAGCCTGATGAAGCATCCCGACACAAAATATCATCTGAGAGTCCATCTCCCTCCATAGGCGCTGTCTGACCTGCTGAGTTCCTCCAGCACTGTTTTCTGATTGAAATGCTAACTGTTTTTCTTGCTGTTCATCTTGCTTACTTTCTCCTTTCTGCTAGTGCTGGTTTGCTGGTGATCCTAAACAAGTTCTCGCTCTGAAACCTGGAGCAGACTCTCTATTCCGAGGTCTGTGATGGGAAGAAACTACCAGGTGAACAGAGGAATAAAATCAAGGACGTTCTCAAAGCTGCTTTGAAAATTTTGACTCCTGGGGATTCCTGATCCAGAGCAACTCAAACGTGGAAAAGGAGCTTCTACTCAGAACTTTGATGCCATGCATGTTTGAGGAGGACACAGAAAAAGGTCAAAGCATCAGCATCAGCACAGGAACGAGCCCTTTGGCACAACTTGTCCATGGCGACCAAGATGCCCAAGCTACGCTAGCCCCATTTGCCCATGTTTGTGTAGGAAGGAACTGTAGATGCTGGTTTAAACCGAAGATAGACACAAGAAGCTGGAGTAACTCAGCAGGACAGGCAGCATCTCTGGAGAGAAGGAATGGGTGACATTTTGGGTCGAGACCCTTCTTCAGACTGGTTAGGGAGAAGGGAAACGGGAGATATGGATGGTGATGTGGAGAGATGAAGAACAATGAATGAAAGACACACAAAAAAGTAATGATGATAAAGGAAACAGGCCATTGTTAGCTGTTTGTAGGGTGAAAATGCAAAGCTAGCGCTGATTGGGTGGAGAAGGGTTAGAGAGGGAATGCTGGGGCTTCCTGAGGTGAGGAAAATCAAATTCTCACCACTGGGCTGTGAGCTGCCCAAGTGAAATATGAGATGCTGTTCCTCCAATTTGCGTTTAGCCTCACTCTGACAATGGAGGAGACCGAGTACAGAAAGGTCTGTGTTGGAATGGGAAGGAGAATTAAGGTGTCCAGCAACCGGGAGAAAGGACTGTCAGGGTCCCTGGACAGCGTCGAGGGAGGAGGTATAGAGACAGGCATTGCATCTTACATTCCATTTATCCATGTACCTGTCTCAACATAAATACCGGAAGGTGCAGATGACCTAACAGTCTACTCACCAATTGTCATATTAAGCAAAGTCTTCCCCGCATCTATGGACAAATACACAGTTCCCAAAGTAACCTCACTGAACACCTTAAAAACCATAAAAATCACAAACAAGTCAAACTCAGGGACTAGCTAAGAAAATGACCACCTTGATGCTAATTAGTGATGCTGCCCACCTGACACTCTGCAGGATGTTTCCACTAGTGGGAGAGTAGGACTAGAGGCTATAGCCTCAGATTTAAAGGACGTTATTTTAGGAAGGAGATGAGGGGAACTTTCTTTAATCAGACGGTGGTGAATCTGTGAAATTATTTACCACAGAAGGCTGTACAGGACAAGTCAGGGGATATTTTTAAGGCAGAGATAGACAGATTCTTGATTAGTGTCAGAGGTTATGGGGAGAAGGCAGGAGAAATGGGTTAGTTGGGAGAAATAGATCAGCCATGATTAAATGGTGGAGTTGACTTGGTGGGCCTAAGGGCCTAATTCTACTCATATTCCTTCTGACAATGATGGTGTTCACTGCACATATATCCCATCTTGGATTGAGTTTCCTTCAGCTTGCAGTTTAGTTTATTGTCACATGTATTGAGGTACAGTGAAAAGCTTTTGTTGTGTGCTATCCAGTCAGCGGAAAGACAATACATGATTACAATCGACCCATTCGCAGTGTACAGATATATGACAAGGGAATAAAGTTTAGTGCAAGGTAAAGCCAGCAAAGTCCGATCAAGTATAGTCCGAGGGTCACCAACAAGGTAGATAGTAGTTCAGGACTGCTCTCTGGTTGTAGTAGGATGATTCAGTTGCTTGATAACCGCTGGGAAGAAACTGTCCCTGTGCACTTTCACACTTCACTAAAGAGCTGATAAAAAATCTGGGCTAGAGGCAAAGCCACACCAAGCTTTGCTGGCTGTCAAAGTTGTTAGGCGCACTAAATGTTTCTCAAAGTCCCAAACACGTGGAAACATTTTGGAGTCAATTAAAATTTCACGAAACAACAAATAAAACCTAAATAAAAAACTTTTTAAAATTAACCAAAGCAAAACAAGTATAAACATAAAAATGAATTAAAACATTGAGTGAAACTCGGTGAATTAAAAAGAATGTAAATGAACTGATGCTTGCACTTCTTCCTCACAGCTGAGCCTCCGTTAAAATGGATGGGCATGCTGTTCTTGAACAAGATCTAACTGGCATAGGTTCAGCAGGCAGTGTCAACAGTGTAGGTGCTGGGGAATTGCAACAAGTTCACTCCCTGCTATGTCGGACTCCATGCGGAGTCCACAGTCGGAATGCAGTCGGCAAAACATTTCCCAGTGGAAAAGCAGTTGGCTGTCATGTACCGAACCTGCCACCACTCACGCTGTGAAGTGGCCACGGTTTGGTTTGAAACTGTGGGCATTTCCCAGCAAATCCTCCCCAGTAAAGCATTTTCCCGACCTCCAAGGTGAGCCATGCATCATCCCTCAAAATGAAATAGGTGACCTTATTCCCAAAGGAGTTATTAAATTGGAGAGCTCCTCCTGGTGTTTTTTGTCCCTCCAATCTATTTGTGTTTGCTTGTGCTTTGCTTCTTATTCTCTGACTCTATCACCTGCAGAAAACATGGGGAGTTTATGAATTATGGAATAGCCAAATGCCCACAAATTTGCCAGGAGAGCATCAGCGGCACGGTGGCACAGAGGTAGAGGTGCTGCCTTACAGCTCCAGAGACCCGGGTTTGGTCTGTACGGAGTTTGTACCTTCTCTCTATGACCACGTGGGTTTTCTCCAGGATCTCCAATTTCCTCCCACACTCCAAAGACATACAGGTTTGTAGGTTAAATGGCTTGGTATAATTGTAAACTGTCCTCAGTATATAGTGTGCGTGGGTCGCTCGTCAGTGAGGACTCGGCGGGCCGAAGGGCCTGTTTCCTCGCTGTTTCTCTGAACGAAACCAAATTAAAGGGATCAACTCCAGCAAGTCTAGATTCATCAGTTCACGTTCATGAGTGATAGGAGCAGAATTAGGATAGTCGGCCCATGAAGTCTCCTCCGTCATTCAATCACGGCTGATCTATCTCTCCCTCCTAACCCCGTTCTCCTGCCTTCTCCCCATAACCCCTGACAGATTAACAGTGGAACGTCATTCATCTCGTCATTGTCATGTCCCTGTTTCACATCTAAAGATGAAATAGTTGATCCATCTATGTAATATCCAAGCAACTAGGAATCGGGATTGTGCCTTTCTCCTCCCTAATCCCACTTGTGCACCTTCACCTCAACACTGTGACTCATTTACTACGATCTCTCCAACTCACCACACCCTTGGGAAGTCCACATTAATTGCATTGCCTGGTCGGGGTACAACTATGGGCTTCACCCAATTCGGTTGAGCACAAAACTGGCAATAATTATGGAGTGGCAATGGTAAAAATTACATTCATTCATAAGATCATAAGATCGTTAGTGATAGGAGCAGAATTAGGCCATTCAGCCCATCAAGTCTACTCCACCATTCAATCATGGCTGACCTATCCCTCCCTCCTAACCCCATTCTCCTGCTTTCTCCCCATAACCTCTGACACCTGTACTAATCAATAATCTATCTATCTCTGCCTTAAATCTATCCGCTGACATGCCCTCCACACCCTTCTGTGGCAAATAATTCCACAGATTCACCACCTTCTGACTAAATAAATTCCTCCTCACCTCCTTCCGAAAAGAACCCCCTTTAATTCTGAGGCAATGACCTCCCGTCCTAGACTCTCCCACCGGTGGAAACATCCAATCCACATCCACTCTACCCAAGCCTTTTCACTCTTCTCAATGAGGTCCCCCCTCATTCTTCTAAATTCCAGCCCAGTGCCGTGAAAAACTCACCATATGTTAACCTACTGGTTCCTGAGATCATTCTGGTAAACCTCCTCTGGACCCTCTCCTGAGCCAACACATCCTTCCTCAGATATGGTGGCCAGAATTGCTCACGATATTCCAAACCCGGCCTGACCAACGCCTTATAGAGCCTCGGCTGGGCTCTTGGCCAATTATTCTTGGCTTTTCTCGGTCGATACTAATTTTCTTCTGTAACGGGATTAATGAGTGGGCTCCATCCCACCCACGACACGTCGTCTTGGCATACATTGTGCATTTCGGACAGTGCTCCACCCGATACATTTACACTTGCGCTCATCCTCCTTTGACTGCAAGTGTCAGCAAAGGCTTACGTCACCTCCTCGCTTCAGTCTCCTGAATCGTACTGGAACATCAAAGAAATCATAGATCTCCAAACCACTGAAGCAGCTTGTGGCGTAGCGCAAAAACCATGGGGGAGGAAACAAATTGCGTTATATAACATGTTTAATGTTTTATGTGTCATTCCTAACCGTCACCGTATGTCATGTTGTCACTTGCGGGCGGAGCGCCAAGGCAAATTCCTTGTATGTGAATACTTGGCCAATAAAGATATTCATTCATTTATAAACTTATTCATCCATTCTTGTACTCGCTGGAATTTAGAAGATTGAGGAGGGATCTCATAGAGACTTACAAATTTCTTAAGGGGTTGGACAGGCTAGATGCAGGAAGATTGTTCCCGATGTTGGGGAAGTCCAGGACAAGGGGTCACAGTTTAAGGATAAGGGGGAAGTCTTTTAGGACCGAGATGAGAAAATCATTTTTCACACAGAGAGTGGTGAATCTGTGGAATTCTCTGCCACAGAAGGTAGCTGAGGCCAGTTCATTGGCTATATTTAAGAGGGAGTTAGATGTGGCCCTTGTGGCTAAAGGGGTCAGGGGGTATGGAGAGAAGGCAGGTACAGGATACTGAGTTGGATGATCAGCCATGATCATATTGAATGGCGGTGCAGGCTCGAAGGGCCGAATGGCCAACTCCTGCACCTATTTTCTATGTTTCTATGTTTCTATTCATTCATCATCAATTATGGCCTGATAAGGGTGAAAACACTTATACTTAAATTTTGGAAAAATACATCTCCCCCAACTTAAAATGTGGATTACAAACATGTCTGAGATGCTACATCTTGAAGATATGAGACTTGTCTTAGCAGGAAAATCAGAGCAATTTTCAAAGATATGGTCTCCTTTCATTGATTCATTACAAGGATAGTATGGTGCAACACAACTCTGGAATTAAACCGGTTTACGGACTGGGTGATGGGTTGAGGAGAGAAATGAAGCAGGTATATCAACACTTTTTGTGTTTTTTATCCCTTTTTTTTCGTTTTGTGTTTGTTTTTTAAGTTTTTACTCACTCTTTGATTACACTCATTTGGTAGTTTAGGGGTTCTATTCTTACGCATTCACTTTCTTTCTCGCTCTGTCTCTCTTTTTCTATTTTGTCTTTGTTAAAATTAAAATGGAAGCTGTACAATAAATGCATTAAGTCATATGCCGCGGGTTTATACTTTTGTACACTGCTTCTAATAAAAAGATATGAATTAAAACAAAATAAAAATCGTTCACAATTCCCATCGGAGTTTTACAGTTGGTAAAGTTGTACTTAAGTAACAAGTCAGCGGTTTTTCCGTTCCACACAAGAGCAATGAGATAAAATGACCAGATATATATATTACGTTGTTAGTTCAGGGTCAAATATTGGCTAGAACACTGCTTGAGAATGCTTGGTTGGGTATTCAGTTCAATATTATCTCATCTAACTTATTCTGCCCAAGACACCCTTATTAGAATGAGCTCACTGCATTACACTGGCAATCTATGCTGGTGCCATAACTCTCGACAGTCAATAACTAGCTCAGCTTAAATATGCATTGATTTTCTAGACTAAATAACAGCATCCATTTTGGTGGAAATTCAGTTGGGGTCGAAATCCGACACCTTTGCAAAACGGGCAGGAATCACAATGAATGATTAGCCCTCAATAACGTATGATGAGTGTTTGTCGGCACTGGGCCCAGTACTCGCTGGAGTTAAGAAGATGACGGGGAACCTCGTTGAATCTTGCCGAATAGTCAAAGGCCTGGATGGAGTAGATGTGGAGACTCTGTTTTTACTAATGGGAGAATCCAGGACCAGAGGCCACAGCCTCAGAATAAAAGGACGTACCTTTGGAAAGGAGAGTAGGAGGAATTTCTTTAGTCACAGGGTGGTGAATCTGTGGAATTCATTGCCACAGACAGCTGTGGAGGCCAAGTCAATGGATATTTTTAAGGTGGAGATTCTTGATTAGTACGGGTGTCAGGGGATATGGGGAGAAGGCAGGAGAATAGGGTCGAGAGCGAAAGATGGATCAGCCAAGATTAAATGGTGGAGTAGACCTGATGGGCCGAATGGCCGAATTCTGCCTCCAAAAAGGCATGAGCGTATCGCTGTGACCAAAGGCAGGGCACACCTGGGGTGAGTTCTTCCAGGAACGATGGGCTGAATGCCATTCTCCTATGCATTAACTTCTCCAATGCTAGAGAAACATAGAAACATAGAAAGTAGGTGCAGGAGAAGGCCATTCAGCCCTTTGAGCCAGCACCGCCATTCAATATGATCATGGCTGATCATCCAAGATCAGTACCTCGTTCCTGCTTTCTCCCTTGATTCTGTTAGCCCTGAGAGTTAGACCTAACTCTCTCTTGAATACATCTGATGGTATGGTCAGGACACTGGAGTGAACTGGGTGTTCATTTGTGGGCCTACGGCGTTTGACTCCTCTTGTAGTATGACCAGATTAGCATGGCGAGCCTTTCCATTCTATTGAGTTACTGAGACACCCCTTTCTCCGTTTCAGGCTATGCCCAAGTGTATGAAGAAGGGTCCCGACCGTCCCATCGCCAATCCATGTCCTCCAGCATTTTTGTCTACCTTGATCAGACTTTGCTAGCTTTACCTTGCACTAAACGTTATACCCTTATCATGTATCTGTTAATGGTTCGGTTCTAATCATGTATTGCCCAGGGCGATTCTCCTACGTAAATGCAAGGAAGTGCCTTAAAAGAGAGGTGAGAGCACTGACCATGAACTCATAGTCATAGAATGATCCAGTGTGGAAACAGGCCCTTCGGCCCAACCTGCCCACACTGGCAAACATGTCCCAGCTGCACTTGTCCCACCTGCCTGCGTTTGGTCCATATCCCTCCAAACCTGTCCTATCTATGTACCTGTCCAGCTGTTTCTTAAAACATTGGGATAGTCCCAGCCTCAACAACCTACTCTGGCAGCTCGTTCCATACACCCACCACCCTTTGAGTGAAAATTGTGCCCCTCAGATTCCTATTAAATCTTTTCCCCTTCACCTTGAACCTATGTCCTCTTGTCCTTGATTCCCCTACTCTGGGCACGAGACTCGAGCATCTACCCGATCTATTCCTCTCACGGTTTTACACACCTCCATAAGATCACCCCTCAACCTCCTCTGCCTCTAGGGAATAGGGTCCCGTGGTGGGACTTTGATGGTCGAGCGTGGACGATGCTGGCATATTGTCCGTCAGGGGCCTCAGTCTGCTCCCTCCCAACACCAGGAGCAGGTCTGCACAATTAGCTGCAATAATTCACACCAGACAGTCGTCCCTGAAAATGACTATGCAGCCACACCTGATCACATTAATGCATGGTGCCTCCAGGTCCCTGGGGATTACAATGTACCTTGGTGCCTCCTGATACCGTGACTTATCTGAGCTTTCTGCTTCACGTAGATTAATCAAACAAGTCTACCTGCCTCTAATTGGATTGCAATCTGCTTCTGAGGGTCTGCTGAATGTAAACATCCCTCCCCCCCCCCCCTCTTTAATTTCTTGATCTCTCTCTTTTTTGTGCCTTTCCTTGGCACGCCCTTCCGAAGATGTATTACAGTTCTATGTTCCCTCTTTATCTGTTATCATTGCTCTCCTCTTATTGCTGATTCCATTTTCTCGTTATCCCAAGGCTACCAGGTGAGTACGGGATGAAGTAGACGGCTCCGTAGCAGCACGATCTGTGGGTAATTAGGCCTGAGCATTCAGGGGAGCAATGCATCAATCGCCAGACAGAGAGGATGAATAAAATAGTGGCGCTGGTTGGACGCAAGTTTGTTCCTGGGGGTGAAATGCAGTGTCGTTTAGGACACGCCATCCTGGGGTGCAGTACAATGTCTAGGACACACTAGAGGCAGGAAACATGTACCCGATGTTGGGGGAGTCCAGAACCAGGGGGCCACAAATTAAGAATAAGGGGTAAGCCATTTAGAACGGAGATGAGGAAAAACATTCTCACACAGAGAGTTGTGAATCTGTGGAATTCTCTGCCTCGGAAGGCAATGGAGGCCAATTCTCTGGAGGCTTTCAAGAGAGAGTTCGATAGATCTCGTGAAGATAGAGGAGTGGAGGAATAGGGGGAGAGGGCAGGAACGGGGTACTGATTGTGGATGATCAGCCATGATCACAGCGAATGGCGGTGCTGGCTCGAAGGGCCGAATGGCCTACTCCTGCACCTGTTGTCTATTGTTTGAACCGGAATCTGTTTCACAAGCGAGCGTGACTGAGTGACTTGTGAACAACGTGGAGGTTGAGGGACAACAACACGCACGGAAGTCTGGAAACAAGGATCTGGGAATTCTGGTTTACACAGAAGGACACTAACTGCCGGTGTAACTCAATGGGTCAGGCAGCATCTTTGAAGAACACGGATAGTTGATGTTTCGGGACCGATGAGAGAGGGGGGGGGGGGGGAAAGCTGGGAGAGCAGGACAAAATGTGGTTGTTTTTTTTTAGTTTTAGTTTGAATTTAATTTAATTTATTATCACGTGTACCGAGGTACAGTGAAAAGCCTGTGTTGTATTCTAAACAGTCGGCGAAAGACAATACTTAAAATCATAAGTTCAGAGGTTATAGGAGCAAAATTAGGCCATCAATCTGTCTACTCCGCCATTCAATCATGGTTGATCTGTCTCTCCTTCTCAACCCCATTCTCCTGCCTTCACCCCATAACGCCTGACACACGCACCCATGATGACAATCGAGCCATTCGCAGAGTACAGATACATGATAAAGGGAATAACATGAATAACATGGTGGGCCCGGGCGAAGGTTTTTTATGATATGCAGATGGTTGGAACAAAGAGCCACTGAAGGTATCTGCTGCCACCACCACCACGCAGGGTGTTCAAGGCACCCACCGTAAAAAATCTTGCCCCACATATCTTCTTTCAACTTTGCCCCTCTCACCTTAAAGCGGAGATCTCATCAAATATTAATAACATTGGAGCTGTTCACGTAACATTGCACTTTTGTGTGAGCTTGTAGTGCCAAGATTAGTACCAAGAGTCTGAAGAAGGGTCTCGACCTGAAACGCCACCTATTCCTTCTCTCCAGAGATGCTGCCTGACCCGCTGTGTTACTCCAGCTTTTTGAGTCTGTTTTTGCTTGTCACAAATTGGTTCTCACAGAAGAGCACTTCGCAGGCTGTGGGGCATATGGGGTTATCCTGCTGTTGCAAAAGGCACAATGCAGATGAAAGCCTTTCCATTCTTGCTCCCTTCCTTCTGTCCGTTGTCCATCCTTTCTTTCTTTTTCCTCTCATCCCTTTGTTCCATTCATCCGCCCACACACCCACAGATCCACAGAGACCCGGCTTCGATCCTGACTACCGGGGATGCTGGCTGAACGGTGTTCTCTCCGTTACCTGCGTGGATTTTCTCCGGGAAGCTCTGGCTTCCTCCCACACTCCAAAGACGTACAGGTTTGTAGGCTAATTGACTTTGGTAAAATTGGAATTTTCCCTAGTGTGTGTAGGATAGTGTTAGTGTGCGGGGATCGCTGGTCGGCATGGACTCGGTGGGCCGAAGGGCCTGTTTCCGCGCTGATTCTCTAAACTAAACTAAACTAAAGTAGCATACAGTATCTGACTTTTCCCACCTGAACATTAACCAAACCAAACATTATTGTAAAAAGCAACATGTTTGATCTTTGAAAGCATGTAAACGTAATGTCAGCATGGAGAGCCATCAATCTTACACTTTAGGAAGGAGACGAGGAGGAATTTATTTTTGTAAGAAGATCGTGAATCAGTGGAATTCTTTGCCACAGAAGGCTGTGGAGGCCAAGTTAATGGATATTTTTAAGGCAGGGATAGATAGACTCTTGATTAGTACAGTTGTCAGGGGTTATGGGGAGAAGGCAGGAGAATGGGTTTACGAGGGAAAGATAGATCAGCCATGATTGAATGGCGGAGTAGACTCGATGGGGCGAATGGCCTAAATCTGCTCCTATCACTTATGAACTATGAACATATTATTTCTGGAGAACATGGATAAGTGATGTTTTGGGTCGGGTCCTTTCAGTTTCAGTTTCAGTTTCAGTTTCAGGTTCAGTTTTAGTTTATTGCCACGTGTACCGAGGTACAGAGAAAAGTTAACTGTAAGATGACACAAAAAAAAGCTCTGTATTGTGCTAACCAATCAGTGGAAAGACAATGGATCATTCTGCTCCTATCACCTATGAACTTGTGAACATGGGCAACTGTTGATTATGCAAGAGAAATGATGAGGGGCCACAGTTTAAGAATAAGGGGTAGGCCATTTAGGACTGAGATGAGGAAAAGCTTTCTCACGCAGAGAGTTGTGAATTTGTGGAATTCTCTGCTGCAGAACACAGTGGAGGCCGATTCACTGGATGCGTTCAAAAGCGAGTTAGATAGAGCTCTTCGGGCTAGTGGAATGAAGGGGACTGGGCAGGAACGGGGTACTGATTGTGGGTGATCAGCCCAATGGCCTACTCCTACACCTATTTTCTATGCATCCATGTATGTATGTTACGATGATGTGTACAATAAAAAAAACAATGTGTGGTGATGCCGCTGCGACGCAGGGGAGGATGAGGACTGAGTGTGGTAATGAAAGTGAGGATGTGCCGCGCAGGATGTGGTGGGAGGTCGAATGTAACTCGGTTTTACAGTTCAGCACAGACACAGGCGGGACACTTTCAGGAGCCCGCAACAGTTCAAGCAAAGCAAAGAACTGACATGTAGACGAATATCTTCACAGGAGACAGACACAAAATAACTCACTCAGCGGGACGTCACCCACTCCTTCTCTCCAGAGACTCAGCGGGACAGGCAGCGTCTCTGGAGAGAAGGAGTGGGTGACGTTTCGGGCCGAGATTTCCACAGTTGTAAAAGCCAATAATAACCCAGAGTAAATCTTGCGTGGGGACACGTGAACTGTAGCTGGGCAAAGAGTCAATGTCGTCAGGGAAGGGGCGAGGGGGGAAACGTTTGGTTGAAAGTGGAAAAGAATATAAACTATATTGTGTGGTCTGAAGAAGGGCCTCGACCCGAATCGTCACCCGTTCCTTCACTCCAGAGATGCTGCCTGTCCCGCTGAGTTACTCCAGCTTTTTGTGTCTAACTTTGGTTTAAACCAGCATCTGCAGTTCCTTCCTACACAATATCTTCACAGTGCTTTGCACTTCACATGGTCCAGTCGGAACAGAGAATGGCCCCTCAACAAATGGCACCCAAAATAAATGAATGAACACCAATTTGTTTTTAGACTTTGTGTAGGGAGGAATTGCAGATGCTGGTTTAAATCGAAAACAGACACACAGGGCTGGAGCAACTCAGCGGGTCTGGCAGCATTTCTGGAGAAAAGGAATAGGTGACAGCAGATCTAAAACCAAACTTGAAAATGGTGGAAAAACGCAGCAGGTCAGGTGGCATCTGTGGGAAGAGAAGCAGAGTTCAGGTCGGAGATTCTTCATCCACATCTGCAGCCTGACCTGTAGTTTTTTTTTAGTTTAGAGGTACAGCATGGAAACAGGCCCTTCGGCCCACCAAGTCCACGCTGACTAGCGATCCCTGCATATTAACACGATACTACACACACTTGGGACAATTTACTATGTTACCAAGCCAGTTAACTTCCAAACCTGTTCGTCTTTGGAGTGTGGGAGGAAACCAGAGCACCCGGAGAAAACCCACGCAGGTCACGGGGAGAACATTGAAACCCATTACAGACGAGCATCCGTGGTCAGGATTGAACCGGGACTCTGGCGCTGTAAGGCAGCAACTCTACCGCTGCTGTGTAATGTCTGCCTTTGCCCTCAACAAATGAATCCCAACTAGATCAACCAAGGACCAAGGAAACTAGTGGTTCTAACTGAATAAAACATCTGGGGTTTCAACACCACAGCCACGCAAACATTTTACTGCATCTACACCCCGATCCCATCCATTTTTTACTCCTCTCTCATAGGCCTAATGTCCGCAGATTCGCAGAAGTTCATGACCCTAGCTCAACCGGGCTTGGAGATCGGACGACATATTATGTTAGTGGCTTCACACCCTTGTGGCAACTGTGTATCCTGCTGTCGATTTGTGACCTTTCACAGCTGGGTGATGTCGCTGCGTGTTTATCTCTCTTCAAGATCTTTTACCTTTCATTCGGCGGGTATCTGATCGTACCATCCTTTCGGTCACAGGTGTCCTGGTTTTAAAATGTGAAAGTGAGCAAAAAAAAAATTTCATCTCGCGGATAAGAACCAGGGGATAGAAAGCCTGCCACCTCTCTCCTCCACCCACCCACCCCCCACCCCCCTAGTCCCCCATAACCCTGCACATTAAATAAACAAGCACAGCCATCCAGCATTAGTGGCATCAGCCACTCTGTCAAAACCCACGGCAGAGATCTTGGCATCATTAGTTTGCTCAGATTCTTTAAGAAATGAGCGCAGGATTGATAATCTTTTTTTACATGCACGCTACATAAAATGGCATGTCAGGTGATGAATGGCTGATGCAGTGAGGATAGATAATGACTCCCCAAAGGTGACCTCCCCCTAGCTGTTACAGTTGTCAGGCCTGGCAAACAGGAACCCGGTGGTTGAGTGCAGGCAAACTTGCTGCGGAGGCAGTTTCGAGGGTTTAGCCTTTCTACCGTGATGAGTATAATGTGGTGTGAATGATATGGGAAGTACAAGATCACCCCCGTTTCTCTATCACCTCGCATTACTTTGGGTCAAAGGCTACTTGGGAATTGTGTGGTGTGGCACTGTGGCGTCGTCCTCCTCAGAAGAAGACTGTCGAAAAAGTCAACGGCAATAAAATGCATCGCTGTCATAATAATAAACTAGAACATGTATATTGTGTGCGTAATTTGCCACGGTGTGTCAGTGATGCCATGTTCACACCAGTATCGTTCCATGTCTTTATTACCTGTAAGTGGGTACTCCTTACTTGTGACTTTGAGATCCATGAACGTTTAGCGCCTTCGAAGATTTTACCAGCCGTTGGAAAATTCCGTTTTCTTCAGAGCATTTTTTTCAACAGAGCCGAGCACTGAAAACAAAAAATCTTTTTTTTTCTCTCTCTCTCGGTAATTGACGGTTCGTTTCGAGTTTTTATTCCAACCCCAACAGTTTTGGAGAGGTTACCGGCTTCCGCAAATGATAAAAGCAAGAGGGAGACATTTGCCACGTGATCGGCAGGTCAACGTTGCCAGGGTCATCTTCCTTTTGTTCTCCGCGAGATTGTGTGGAGTTATTCAGCAGCTTGTGCATATTACAGAAAGTAATTGACTTGTGTTAGTCTCATCAAACCTTGTCTCTGTTAGCGCGTGAAACTGCACTGAGCCTTACGTCTCCAATCTCAGCACAAGTTGATATAAGTCTATTATAATCTGATTATCTGAGCCAGTACCAGTGAATAAAAAGGAGCGATGTAACTAGAGATTCCTAATAAACATCTGTTCATGCCAGAAGCATAAAAGAATGAGGGACACTGGGACAGATAAACAAAAGACGATCTGGGAGCAGTGTTCTGAATATCTGACTTTTTTTTTTAACTCCTGCCCTCCAGCAACATGCTCCTCTCATTTTCCGAGTTCCACGTCTACTCCAGTGTAGTTTTTTATTTTTAATTTCACTGCTAATGCAGAATTAATAGCACACCCCTTCATTTTAATAGCCGCTACTATCTCCAGTGCTCTCGTTGCCTCCAAATGATCGCGGAAGTGTAATTGTCTATGAAACAAAAATCAAATCACTGTCATTCTTGAATGATAAGTGACTATTAAAGGCATGAGATGATGGCACAGAGTCACGGCCCTCTCCAATGCCCTTGTAATTAGAGCATTGTAAATATCCATATACAAGGATCTTAGGAGAGAGGGGAGGGGAGAGCAGAGCACTAACCCTGTATTTAATGAGCTAACAATGGTGACTCGCACTTGCAGTGCATCTCAGAATGTAAACAGCTGATTGAGAACGCTTCATCCAGGGTCCTGTGCCCCATTTGGTGGGTGTAGTGCATTTGTAGGGCTGGGGAGGGGGGATGGGGGAAGGGGGGGGGTGGTATTTGAAATACATGTCAAGAACTGGACTGCGAAGAGAAGGAACACGAAAGATTTGAGGAGAAATTCCAAAGGTCATCCATGATTCTTATGAGTAGGAAGGCACTAGAGACGCTGGTTTAAACTGAAGATAGACACAAAATACTGGAGAAACTGAACGGGACAGGCAGTGCTTCTGGATAGAAGGAATGGGTCTGAAGAAGGGTCTCGACCCGAAACGTCGCCAGTTCAGAGACGTTGCCTATCCCGCTGAGTTACTCCAGCCTTTTGTGTCTATGATTCTCATTCTCACACATTTGATATTAGTTTATTGTCAGGTGTACTGGGGTGCAGTGAAAACCTTTTGTTGTGCGCTAACCAGTCAGCGGACACATGATAATGGAATAATGTGAATAACGTTTGGGTTTAGCTTCTAATATGACCTTCACATTAGAATCCCCATCATTGCAGGCACACTTGCATTTTCCTTAGAGTGCGCGAAACAGTTGGATCTTGTCAAGGTTGGAATCGAGTTAATCGAGATGGAAGAATATGAAAATATTAGAAATATTTTTTGAAGAGCTCCTCACACAATCTGCAAAATAAGCTAATGTTAAAATTGAAGTGTTCCTCCATTCATTTAAAGGCATCAGTGAATTGATTTATTTGCTTTTAGACTTCATTGTTTACTAGACGTTGTTCACTTCATCATGTGTGTGGACACTGTGGACGGCTCGATTGTAATCAGGCGTTGTGTTTCCGCTGACTGGTTAGCACGCAACAATAGCTTTTCACTGTACCTCGGCACACGTGACAATCCACTAAACTCAAACACAAACATGGAGCAGGGGATGTCGCATCACACGCCTTTAGACATTGAAGTTGTCTGTCTGTTTTTGGTGAGGTGGGCCGGGGTAGGGGTGGGAGGAGGTAGGAGTTGCAATTAGGCAATGCCAATAATGCAAAACAGGTGGAATCAAATCAGTTAAATGTCATCCCAACCGTTCAATATTCAGATCGGGCATTAGCAATGGAAATGAACATCGCGGTGGAGTTGCTGCCTTACAGCGCCGGAGACCCGGGTTCGATCCTGACTACTGGCGCTGTCTGTACGGAATTTGTAGGTTCTCCCGGTGACCTTCGTGGGTTTTTTCTGGCAGCTCCGGTTTCCTCCCACTCTCCCAAGACATACAGGTTTGTAGCTGGTAAATTTGTAAATTGTCCCTAGTGTGTGTGTAAGATGGTGTTAACGTGCGCTGGTCGGCGCGGACTCGGTTTCCATGCTGTATCTCTAAACTAAAATAAACTAAAGGTGCAGTGTACTGTGAGTTACTAATCAAGAGTCCAGAGGGTTTTATTGTCGTACATGTCCCGAAACGTAACAATGACATTCTTATTTACAGCAGCACAAGGGATAAATAACCAGAAACAGCAATAAAGTTGCTGCCTTGCAGCGCCAGGTTCGACCCCGACTACAGGTGCTGTCTGTACGGAGTTTGTCCGTTCTGCCTGTGAACACGAGGATTTTCTTCGGGTGCTCCAGTTTCCTCCCACATTCCAAAGACGTACAGCTTTGTAGGCTAATTAGCTTGCTAAATTTGTAAATTGTCCCCGGTGTGTGTAGGATAGTGTTAGTGTACGCGGGGATCACTGGTCGGCGTGGACTCAGTGGGCCGAGGGGCCTATCCTCTGAACGCTGTTTCTCCAAACTACTTCTTCTTATCGAGTCCACACACAAGACTAGAAGTTGTTCAGCCAGAGCTGAACGCACGTCTCGGCGTCTGCATGCAACGGTGCCCGTCCTGCGCTTCTGTCGCTTCTTGTGTGTGGTGGTGGAAGGATTGGATGAAACAGGGCCGCCACGTGAACGCTCTTCCCTTGACGCCTTCTCTAAACTAAACTAAACTTAAACGAAAAAGAGCTAAAAAACAGTCGTATGGCAGAGACTCGATTGGCCGAATGGTGGGAGAAAAGCCAGAAGAGCAAGTATTCTTTCTGAGAATAGCTCGCACAATCAATGTGGGGGATAGGGTGAGAATCTATGTGCCACCGACAGAGAGAACTGATCAGTAGAACATAGAAACAAAGAAAAATAGGTGCAGGAGCAGGCCATTCGGCCCTTCGAGCCTGCACCGCCATTCAATATGATCATGGCTGATCATCCAACTCAGTATCCTGTACCTGCCTTCTCTCCATGCCCCCTGATCCCTTTAGCCACAAGAGCCACATCCAACTCCCTCTTGAATATAGCCAATGAACTGGCCTCAACGACCTTCTGTGGCCGAGAATTCCAGAGACTCACCACTCTCTGTGTAAAGAATGTTTTCCTCATCTCGGTCCTAAAGGAATTCCCCCTTATCCTTAGACTGTGACTCCTTGTGCTGGACTCCCCCAACATTGGGAACAATCTTCCTGCATCTAGCCTGTCCAACCCCTTAAGAATTTTGTACGTTTCTATAAGTTCTATAAGATCCCCCCTCAATCTTCTAAATTCCAGTGAGTACAAGCAGGTAGGAGGAACAAAGTAATGTCAGGAGGTGGAAGGGAAAAAGGACTGGCCACATTCTGTGCCTTCCGCCACAGTGAAAACGAGCAGTGAACAAAGTTCATTGATGACTTCTTAGAGATAGAGTTGCGAATGGAAGCACGTGTGGTCTCGTATAGTTTAGTTTAGTTTAGTTTAATTGAGTTTGTTGTCACGTGTACTGAAGTAGAGTGAAAAGCTTTTTGTTGCGTGCTAACCAGTCGGCAGAAAGACAATAATCAGTCAATTTACAGTGTATAGATGCATGATAAGGGAATAACATTTAGTGCAAGGTAAAGCCAGCAAAGTCCGGTCAAGGATAGTCCAAGGGACATCAGAGGTAGATAGTATTCAGCACTGCTGAATGGGATGGTGGTGGGATGATTCAGTTGCCTGATAACAGCTGGGAAGAAACTGTCCCTGAATCTGGAGGTGTGCGTTTTCACACTTGTATACCTTTTGCCTGATGGGAATGGGGAGAAGAAGGATCGGGCAGGGTGCGGCCTGTCCTTAATTATGCTGCTGGCCTTGCCGAAGCAGCGTGAGGTATGAAACGTTTAGAGATCCAGCGCGGAAACAAGTCCCTCGGCCCACCGGGTCCAGGCTGACCAGCGATCACTCGGGCACGAGCACTATCCTACTGCACATAGGTTCAATTCTACGGAAGGCAATCAACCTACAAAGCTGTATGTCTTCGGAATGTGGGTGGAAGCCAGAGCACCTGGAGAAAACCCACACGGTCACAGGGAGAACGTACAGACTCCGTACAGACAGCACCCGTAGTCTGGGCCCAACCCGGGTCCCTGGCGCTGTGAGTCAACAACTCTCCCGCTGCACCACCACGCCGATCTGTGTGGTTCTCCAGTGAAAGATGGAACGCCAAAGGAATGCAAGGGGGCTAGCAGGGAAGGGAGGGGATCAACCTTAAGTATAGCTGGCGGAAACCTACCTAGACTAGGAATGGTAAAAATAACTCTTGGATCAGGTGAAAAGAAATAAAAATGAATGGAGTAATTAATTAAATCACGTAGGAGGTAGACACAAAAATCTGGAGTTACTCTGCGGGACAGGCAGCATCTCTGGAGAGAAGGAATGGGTGATATTTCGGGTCGAGACACTTCTTCAGACTAAAGAAAGACTAAAGAAGGGTCTCCACCCGAAACATCACCCATTCCTTCTCTCCAGAGATGCTGCCTGTCCCACTGAGCTACTCCAGAATTTTATGTCTGTTTTAAAGTTAGTATTTGGTGGGTAGCAGCTGACACGGAAATTAAAGCACTATGCTTTAATAGTAATGGAAGCAGGCATCACTAATTGTCACAAAAGATTACCGATTGTAGCAAAACATGACGCAGCAAGTAAGTGTGACAGCAGTTTTGTTCTGTCATACAAAATTCTAACACGTTACACGTACCGCAGAATACATGAAACAGTTTTGCCGAGAAATTCACCGCTGGTATCTGCACCTTATTCTCTGCCTCTGAAATTCATTCCATTGAAATCAGGGGTCTGAATATCCATGATAGAGATATTACTACTTATAACGTCTTGTGCTATTGAATGGGGTTGACGTTCCAGGAATGTGCGACTGGGGCCAATTCTGGACAACATTTTCCATTACAACTTTCCGTGCATCCTCGTTTATAACAGGTGAGGATATTTTGTTCATCTTTTGGTTACACCAACCACCCACCCCAAAGTGGGAGTGTAATAGTGGGAGGAATAAGTAAGTAAGTAAGTGAGTAAGTTTATTGGCCAAGTATTCACATACAAGGAATTTGCCTTGGTGCTCCGCCCACAAGTAACATCATGACATACAGTGACAGTTACGAATGACTCAGAAAACACTAACCATTATTAATAATAGAACATTAATGATAAAGCACCATTGATCAAGCATGTGAACCAACAAAATACCAGATCAATGGGAGGCTACAGATTTTTGGCTGTTGAGTAGAGCAACTACTCGTGGATAAAAACTGTTTTTATGTCTGGCTGTGGCAGCTTTGACCGTCCGGAGTCGCCTTCCAGAGGGAAGTGATTCAAAGAGTTTGTGGCCAGGGTGAGAGGGGTCAGAGATGATCTTGCCCGCTCGCTTCCTGGCCCTTGCAGTGTACAGTTCGTCAATGGAGGGAAGGTTGCAGCCAATAATCTCTTCTGCTGATCAGACGATTCGCTGCGTAATGAGTAATTACTTATTGGTAAGTTTGCAAACCAAGCTTATAATATCTTCATATACATATATATATATATATGTACATACATACATATATCTATACTCCTTTATGTAAGAAGTGAAGTAGGGAGAACCCTGGGAATTATAAACTAGTGGTAGGGAATCTATTGAGTTATTGGAGAGGATTCTTCAGGATATGATTCACGCCCCATTTGGAAGAGAGTTTAATTAGGACAGTAAGCATGGCTTGATAAAGTCCCCAATGGTAGGCCGATCAAGTAGATTGAGATGCATGGGTTTAAGGGTGACTTGCTCATACGGATTCAGAACTGACTTACCGATGGAAGAAGAGGGTCGTGGTGGATGGACAATATTCAGGCTGTACGTCTGTGATCGGAGTTCTGCAGGGATCTGTGTTGGTATCCCTGCTTTAGTTTCGTTTAGAGATACAGCGTGGAAACAGGCCCTTAGCCCACCGAGTCTGCGCTGACCAGCGATCCCCGCTGCCCTACACACACTAGGGACATTTTACACTTCTACCAAGCCACTTAACCTACATACTACTACATACCTACATAGGCTCTTAAAAATAGTGGAGTTAGGGGATATGGGGAGGAGGCAGGAACGGGGTACTGATTGGGGATGATCAGCCATGATCACATTGAATGGCGGTGCTGGCTCGAAGGGCCGAATGGCCTACTCCTGCACCTATTGTCTATTGTCTATTGTCTACCCTGGGAGAACGTACAAACTCCGTACAGACAGCACCCGTAGTCGGGATCGAACCTGGGTCTCCGGCGCCACACGCACTGTAAGGCAGCAACTCTACCGCTGCAATACCGAGCCGATATATATATATATATATACATATATATACATATATATAAATGATTCAGATGTAAACGTCGGCTGGGTTGGTTAGTAACGTGGCAGGTAACACCAAGATTGCTGGAGTTGCAGACTGTGAGGAAGGCCATCAACCAATACAGATAAGTTACAGAAATGGGCAAGAGAAATGGCTGATGGAATGTAATCCGAGCAAGTGCGAGTTATTGCACTTCAGGAAGTCAGGTGTAAAGTCAGGAAAATATACAATTAACGGCATGATCTTTAACAGCATTGTCATACAGAGGTATCTTAGGGTGCAAGTCCATAACTCCCTGAAAGTGACAAGACAAAGAGTTATAAAGAAGGCATTTGGTGTGCCTGCAGTGAATATGAGTCATGATGCAGTTTTATAGGACGTTGGTTAGGCCATATTCAGAGTATTGCCTGCAGTTCTAGTCTGCCCGTCACAGGACGGATGTGGAGACTTTGGAAAGGGTACACAGGTGGTTTACCAGAATGATGCCTGGCTTTGTGGCTTTTAGCAACCGGGAATGGTTGGCCAGTCTTGGATTGTTTTCCCTGGAACACCGGAGGTTGCGGGAGAACCACGCGGTCACGGGGAGAACGTGCAAACTCCACACAGGCAGCACCCGAGGTCAGGATCAAACCCGGGTCTCTGGCGCTGTGAGGCAGCTGCTCTACCAGCTAAGCCACTCTGCCGGTCTGTTCAATTAAAGGTTAAAAATGAACTATGGTCCCGTCCACAAGAAGGATCCCGACCCGAAAACGTCCCCTATCCATTTTCTCCAGAGATGCTGCCTGGCCCGCTGAGATACTCCTACAATTTGTGTCTTTCTTTGCTATTATCCAACATCTGCAGTTCATTTTTACTGTATCTTGTTATTGTCGCTGTGCATCTAAAAGATCGCATGCAGAGAGGTTTCCAATTATTAGAAAGATCTGCTTATATCTTTTATTAACGGTGAATTTTTTTTTTGCCTGGTTGGTGGTTAAATGGACAATTGGCAACTGTGAATCCCATTCAACCTCTAAAAATTAATTCAGTTAACTCCCACAAGCAGCATGCATGTGTTCAGCTTAGTTTAGAGATGCAGCGCGGAAACAGGCCCTTCGGCCCACCAAGTCCGCACCGACCAGCGATCCCCGCACACTAACACTATCCCACACACACACTAGGGGCAATTTACATTTACACCCAGCCAATTAACATTTACACTCTGTGCGTCTTTGGAGTGTGGGAGGAAACCAAAGAGAGAAGCCAATCTCAGAGAAACCCACTCGGTCAACGGGAGAATGTAAAAACTCCGTACAGACAGCCCCCGTAGTCGGGATTGAACCCGGGTCTCTGGCGCTGTGAGCGCTGTAAGGCAGCAACTCTACCGAGCCCCACCGAGCCGCAACATGCGTTGTTGTCGCGGTATAACGCATTTTAGGCTACGCATCAAGGATGAATTTCCTGGGGTATATTTTGTTGGATTTCTTTGGGATTCTCAGGAAGTTGTGGTACATTAACTGCACTGCCCTTATCACACTGAGAGGTGATCGCAACCCCTTTTCCCGAAGACTGTTGTACCTTGCACCTTAACGTGCCATGCTAGAGTAAATCAAAGTCAACAACGGGCCTGGATTCAAGTGTGGGAACACCAGTCAGGAATGGCAGATTCCCTATGTGGTGCACGTGATAATGATGCTAAATAAATTAAGTCTTTCCATCAACACAAAAACTACAGGGTAATTGAGCGTAAAATCACACTCTGTTCCATCTTGGCACTAACTGCGGAATGAGTGCAACCAATGGGTTATGTTTTTGTGTTCGAAAGAGTAAGTGTTTAACCTTTTCAATCATAACAAAGGCCAACCTTAAGCCAGCTCTGCACAGCGATATGTGTTAGCGGGCATTCGAAAGCCAGTGGACACACGTTGAGTTTGTCTCCGGTTTCCAGGGCCTTCGGAGTTCGTCATGAAGGCTGGCTCCGTCCTGGGGGCGGAGTTGGATTCACTGGAGGTGGTCTTGGACGGGGCGGTGCTCCTCGGACTGCGGAGCGCCTTGGACAATACAGATCACCCCCTCCGTGACACACTGGTCAACCTGAGGAGCACCTTCAGCTACAGACTGGTTCCACCAAGATGCAGCACAGAACGCCACAGGAGATCCTTCTTCCCTGTGGCTATCAAACGGTACAACTCCTCCCCCTTCTGTCGTGGAGTAGTCTGACTCTCCCCCCCCCCCCAATCTTTGCACATCCCCAACCCTGGACTCTCCACTCGTCACTTTAATGTCATGTTCCATGTATGATCTTGTTGTGTTTTATGACTGTTGGCAGACCAACTTCCCTCCTGGGATGAATAAAGCTCTATCGTATCATATCGTGTCGTGTCGTACAGTATCAAGTTTTATATCCCCCTGAGCACAAGGGATAGAGATGACCCCTTATAGCTTAAGTGGTTGTCTCCTGTTGTGCAATGCTTCACATTCAGAACTGTTGCCCTTGAATTGAGATCCCTAAATGACCCGACCCTTCTTACAACTTCCTCCTCCTCCTCCTCCATCCTGACTGACAACTTACTAAGATTTGTACACTGCTCTATTTGTGCACTATTTGACACTACACCTACTCTGGTTGCTTATGCATTTTGATTTCTTCTGACCCAGGAGGGCGCGGTGGCGCGGCGGTAGAGTTGCTGCCTTACAGCGCCGGAGACCAGGGTTCGATCCTGACTACGGGTGCCGTCTGCACGGACTTTGTACGTTCTCCCCGTCACCTGCGAGATCTTTGGTTCCCTCCCACACTCCAAAGTCCCACAGCTTCGTAGGTTAATCGGTAGCAATGCAAAATTGTCCCTAGTGTGTGTATAGGATACTATTAACGTGCGGGGATCGCTGGTGGGCTGGTGGGCCGAAGGGCCTGTTGTCGCTTTGTATCTCTAAATCTAAAAGTTAAAAACATTTAAAATACCTAGAAGCCTACACCACCCTGCACCCCAGAGCTAAATAAACTGATAAGAGCCATATAGAGGTTGAGGGTGTGATCTTATAGAGGTGTATAAAATCATGAGGTGAATAGATAGGGTGAATGCACATTCTTTTACCCAGTGCGGTGGATCAAAAATAAGAGGACATATTTGAGAGGAGCGAGATTTAATACAAACCTGAGGGACAACCTTTTCACTCAAGTGGGTACATGGAACGGGCCGCCAGAGGAGGTAGTTGAGCCAGGCGCTTTAGCAGCATTGAAAAGACAATAGATAGACAACAGACAATAGGTGCAGAGGCAGGCCATTCGGCCCTTCGAGCCAGTGCCACCATTCACTGTGATCATGGCTGATCATCCCCAATCAGTACCCCGTTCCTGCCTTCTCTCCATATTCCTCGACTCCGCTATCTTTAAGAGCTCTATCATGAAAACATCCAGAGAATTGGCCTGCACTGCCTTCTGAGGCAGAGAATTCCACAGATTCACAACCCTCTGGATGAAAAGGTTTCTTCCTCATCACCGTTCTAAATGGCTTACCCCTTATTCTTAAAATGTGGCCCCTGGTTCTGGACTCCCCCAACATTGCGAACATGTTTCCTGCTACCAGCCTGTCCAAACCCTTAATAACCTCTCATCCTTCCAAATTCCAGAGTATACCTTCAAGGGATATGGGAAGGCAGGAATTCAGTACTGATTGTGGATGATCAGCCACGATCACAGTGAATGGCGGTGCTGGCTCGAAGGGCTGAATGGCCTACTCCTGCACCTATTGTCCATTGTCTGTTGTCTATTGTCTATTGTATAATGACTCTATTACTTTAAGTTCATTCCAAGTCATATAACGCAAAAAGAGGCCTTTCAGCCCATCAAGTCTATGCCCGCCATCAAGCACCTATTTACAACTAATCCCATGATATTCTCCTCATTGTCCTATCATAGACCTGGATAGAGTGGACGTGGAGAGGATGTTTCCACTAGTGGGAGAGTCTAGGACCAGAGGGCACAGTCTCAGAATAAAAGGATGCATTTTTAAAAAGAGGATGAGGTGGTCAGATGGTGGTGAATCTGTGGAATTTATTGCCACAGATGGCTTTAGAGTCAAAATCATTGGGCATTTTTAAGGTGGAGGTTAACAGATTCTTGATTAGTAAGGGTGACAGGGATTATGGGAAGAAGGCAGGAGAATGCGGTTGAGAGGGCAAGATAGATTAGCCATGATTGAATGGCAAAGTAGACTTGATGGGCCAAATGGCCTAATTCTGCTCCCTTGCATTATGAACCTATGAACTACCAACTCACCCCAAATTCTACCACTCGCCATTATACTGGGGGCAAGTTACATATGTCACAGGGAGAATTGAACAGAGGCTGTGAGGTAACAGATATAGTAGATTGTGAAGGAAGGAACTGCAAATACTGGCTTAAACTGAAAATAGACTCAAAATGGTGGAGTAACTCAGCGGGACAGGCAGCATCACTGGAGAGACGGAATGGGTGATGCTCAGGTCAAGTCCCTTCTTTTGACGAAGGGTCTCAACCCAAAACGTCACCCATTCCTCCTATCCAGTGATGCTGCCTGTCCCGCAGAGTTGCTCCACCATTTTGTGTCTATCTTAGATATAACAGATTTGTCACTGTGTCTCTTTTTCCTTTTTGCAATAGTTTCCCACCCCACCTTAAAATCCCCCTGTGTGGTTGAATGGCAAATTCTGTCCGACAATGCTTCTGGGAAACACCTTCGGAACCTTTTGCTACAATCATATAAACCTGCAGCTAGTTATTGTTTGCCAGCGTTACATTACTTCAAGCCGTTACTTGTTGGGGAAGAAAGCTCAGGGAGAAACGAGACGAGAGTGGATTCTGCTGGACTGACAAAGAACCCCGTTCATAAGGCTTTGAACCCAGCGTTGAGTTTGCACAAACCGTTGTTTTGTTTGCTGACGCGCCAATGTGTCTGAACAAAGGTGGAAGCGAGGAACAAATTGACACGAGGTGAAGTTTCCCTTCCCCGCGTGGGGAATTCATGTGTGCATTATGAGGGTTTGCGTGCAACTGGGTGAGACTGTGACCTTTTACACAGAAAATTATTGTTTATACTCCGACAGGTCTGGAGAACCTCTCTCAGCACGTTTCACCTTCCTGAATCTCAGTCTCAGCTGAAGAGCAAGCCACCTTTTGGCATGATCTTCAGACTTCTGAATCACCTCACTCTGGGAAAAGTGCCTAAGATTCAACAGGATTACCGTGATGCGATTTCCAGATTCGTTTCATCCAGGCTACTCGAAGATTGCGGGGAGACCTGATAGAGAATCTGGTGACTCGATTTAGTCTGTGCTTTCTGAATCTATAGACAATAGACAATAGACAATAGGTGCAGGAGTAGGCCATTCGGCCCTTCGAGCCAGCACCACCATTCAATGTGTTCATGGACGATCATCCCCAATCGTACCCCGTCCCTGCTTCTCCCCGTATCCCCGATACGCTATTTTTGTAGAGCATATCTAGTTCTCTCTTGAAAAGATCCAGAGAACCTGCCTCCACCGCCATCTGAGGAAGAGAATTCCACACTCACACTCCCTTTGAGAAAAAGTGTATCCTATCTCCGTGCTAAATGGCTTATCCTTATTCTTAAACTGAATTATTCCTAAACTGGAATCTAGTGATTCGTTTTCTTTCAGGCTTTTATCTTTGCTGTTATTAATCGTTAAATCACTTTTATTCACGTTATTCCCTGTATCTGTACTGTGTCGGCTCGATTGTAATCAGTATTGCTTCCGCTGATGGTTAGCCGCAACAAAAGTTTTCACTTACCTCGGTGCACAATAAACACGTGACCTAGGGCAGGAAGCCAGAAACTTTCTTTCCACAAAGTGAAGCATGTCAAAAAAATTAGAGGACATAGCTTTTGATGTGAGATAAGGGGCCATAAATTTAAAGGGACACAGTTTTTTACACGGAGGGGGGTTGCGTTGCTGGGATGTGCTGGCTGAGGGTGCTGAGACAGGTTTACGGTTGAAAATACACACAAGTCATAACTGTGGGGGCCCCGTGACTGACTACAGCTCAGGAGGGTAGATTTGTAGTACCAGCCAGCCAAAATCATGGGGTTGGGTAGGAAGGAAAACTGCAGATGCTGTCCCCCTATTGTTCACACTGAAGATCGGCACAAAATGGCTGGGGTCACTCAGGGGGTCAGGCGGCATCTCTGGAGAAAAGGAATAGGTGGCATTTCGGGGATCGAGACCTTTCTTCAGACCTGTAGACTTTTTCTGGCGGGACTAAATTCTTTATTGAAGATGTCTTCAGGGCTGAAGAAGGGTCTCGACCTGAAACATCACCTATTCCTTTTCTCCAGAGGTGCTGCCTGACCCGCTAAGTTACTCCAGCTTTTTATCTCTATCAAAGTGATGGGGAGGGGGGGGTGGGGGTCATTAGTCAGGGGCACAGAGAGGTGTTTCTGTAGCCACAAGCTCAACTCCAGCATGGTGGGCTATTCCCCCTGGTGCCTGAGCCAAGGATGTCATTGAGTGGGCAGAGGGCATCCCAAGGGGGGGGGGGGGAGTGGACAGTCATGTTAAACCATTATTTTTTTTTCTGTGTTTCAGACTGGTACTAACGGCACAGGCAGGAAGAGGGAAGTGCTAAATTGGGGGAAGGTGGTGACAACAGCTGTAGACCCCCCCCCCCCGGGTATACCGGCCTAACAGCGCAGGGACCAGGTTCAATATGACTGCGGGCGCGGTCTGACGGAGTTTGTTACGTTCTCCCAGTGACTTATGGGTTTTCTCAAGATCTGCGGGTTTTCTCCCCTCTCCAAAGATGTACAGGTTTGTAGGTTAATTGGGCCTCGATATAATGGAACAAAATGTCCCAGTGTGTTGTAGGGTAATGTTTAATGTGCGGGTGATCGCTGGGTCGGGAGATCGGTAGGGCCGAAGGGCCTGTTTCTGTTGCTGTATTTCTAATCCAAAGTTAAAAGGATTACAAAGGTGCTGAGGAGAAGAGACTGGGAGTGGCTAGGGAGTGCGATCATCACCTGAGAAGTGAGGATTTGACATTAACTTGGGACGTTTAGAGAAACAGTGTGGAAACGGCCTTTTGGCCCACCAAGTCCGAGACACCGACCACCAACGCACCACCACCTCGTACACTAGCACTTTCCTGCACACACAAGAAATAATTTACAAGATTGACGAGGTGGGAGGGGAGGGCGGCGGGACAGGGGCGGCAGTGGGTGCTGGGGGGTTTGGTGTTATAGCTGATATAGTGGTTGGGAAGAAACAGGCCGAAGATACTCATTGAGGCGAAAACCTCAAGTCTTTACGGAGCTCATGGCTGTCAGTATTAGAGAATGTGAGCGCTCTTCACCTCAGATCTGTGACCCGGAGAAGGTTTTCTCCGAGAAAACCTCGCGGTTTTCCCTCCATCACACTTTGTCGGGAAGAGTGTAGGAGGGTAATGGGGGTTAACTGTTGGGAGTGTGGGGGAAGGCCGCGTGCTGCGTAGGGGTAGATTGGTTTGGGGGGGGTCGGTGCGGACTTTGGGGGGCCAAACGACCCGTAGACAGGATTGAAGCCGGGTGTCTGGAGCTGTGAGGTAACAACTCTACCGCTGTACCACTTTGTTTAAAGGCCAGTTGGTCAGTATTCAGAACCAATTTGTTGCTGTGAAGAAGACCCCGTGAGGGTGATAAGGCTTGGAAACCTGGGATGACAAGAGATGTTGCATTTTTAGTCAAAAAAGTAAAAGGAAGCGAATGTAAGGTTTAGTTTAGTTTAGTTTCAAGAAATAGCGTGGAAACAGGCCCTTCGGCGCACCGAGTTTGCACCGACCAGCGATCCCCGAACATTAACACTACTCTACACACATGAGGGATAATTTTACATTTATACAAAGCCAGTTAAACTACAGGTAGATAGAAATGCTGGAGAAACTCAGCGGGTGAGGCAGCATCTATGGAGCGAAGGAATAGGCAACGTTTTGGGCTGAAACCCTTCTTCAGACTAATGTGAGGGTGGGGGGGGCGGGTAGAAGAAAGGAAGAGGTGGAGCCAGTGGGTGAGAAGGGGAGGAGAAAGTGGGGACTACCTGAAATTGGAGAAGCCAATGTTCATACCGCTGAGGTGCAAACTGCCCAAGCGAAATATGAGGTGCTGCTCCTCCAATTTGCCGTGGTCCTCACTCTGGCCATGGAGGAGGCCCAGGACAGAAAGGTCGGATTTGGAATGGGAGGGGATGTTGAAGTGCTGAGCCACCAGGAGATCAGGTTGGTTATTGCAAACCGAGCGGAGGTGTTGGGCGAAGCGATCGCCAAGCCTACGCTTGGTCTCACCGATGTAGAACAGCTGACACCTAGAGCAGCGGATGCAAAAGATGAGGTTGGAGGAGGTGCAGGTGAACCTCTGCCGCACCAGGAAAGACTGCTTGGGTCCTTGAATGGAGTCAAGGGGGGAGGTAAAGCGACTAGTGTAGCATTTCCTGCGGTTGTAAGCGAAAGTGCCCGGAGAGGGGGTGGTATGGGTGGGAAGGGACGAATTGACCAGGGAGTTACGGAGGGAGCGGTCTCTGTGGAAAGCAGACTGGGGATAGATGGGAAGAGATGCCTGGCCACCTGTGGTGGGATCACGTTGTAGGTGGCAAAAATGTCGGAGGATTATTTGTTGTATGTGACGGCTGGTAGGGTGGAAGGTGAGGACAAGGGGGACTCTACCTTTGTTACGAGTGGGGGGATGAGGAGTGAGAGCAGTCACGGGGTAATGAAGAGACCCTGGTGAGAGCCTCATCTATGGTAGAAGAGGGGAACCCCCGTTGGCTCCATTCAAGGATGAAAGCAGTCGTTCCAGGTGCGGCAGAGGTTCACCTGCACCTCCTCCAACCTCATCTATTGCATCCGCTGCTCTAGATGTCAGCTGCTCTACATCAGTGAGACCGAGCGTAGACTTGGCGATCGCTTCGCCCAACACCTCCGCTCGTCCCGCAATAAGCAACCTGATGTCCCAGTGGCTCAGCACTTCAACACCCCCTCCCATTCCGAATCCGTGCCACATGAGCTTTAGGGGCGGCACGGTGGCGCAGCGGTTGAGTTGTTGCCTCTCCGTGCCAGAGACCTGGGCTCCGGATTCCACTCGCGTTGCAAAGACACGCAGGTTTGTACGTTAATTGGCTTTGGTACAAAAATGGTCCATTGTCCCCAGTGTGTAGGATAGTGCTAGTGTGTGGGTTGACTCGGAGGGCACAAATGGATATCGTTCGATCTCCATGTGTTGCCGCTTGCAGGGAACAGTGGAAATGCACCTCAAGGTCCCTCTGCAGGTCATTGCTAAGAGTCCGCTATTATATTTAGAAGTCCCAGCACCGTGTCCTGTGGAACATCTTTGGTCACAGGCATCCACTCAGAGAAACACCCCTTTGTCCTCAATGGCCCCATTCCATCCTGAATCTAATCTGCCAAATTGGTGGCGCGGCGGAGATGCTGCCTTACAGCGCTTGCAGTGCCGGAGACCCGTGTTCGATCCCGACCACGGCTGCTGTCTGCACGGAGTTTGTACATTCTCCCCGTGACAGCGTGTGTTTTCTCCGAGATCTTTGGTTTCCTCCCACACTCCCAAGACGTACAGGTATGGAGGTAAATTGGCTCGGTACAAGTGTAAATTGTCCCCAGTGAGTGTAGGACAGTGGTAATGTGTGGGGACCGCTGGTCGGTGCGGACTCGGTGGGCCAAAGAGCCTGTTCCCATGCTGTATCTCTAAACTAAGCTAAACTAAACCAAATCACTGTGGATCCCATGCACCTTGATCTACAAGATCCGCCAACCACGAGGGACCTAGCCTTACTGTGGTCTTTCAATTTACTCTCACTTTCCAGCACAGAGGTACAACGGTAGAGTTGCTGCCTTACAGCGCCAGAGACCCGAGTTCGATACAAACTACAGGTGCTTGTCTGTATGGAGTTTGCACATTCTCCCCGTGACCTGCGTGGGTTTTCTCCAGGATCTCCGGTTTCCTCCCGCATTCCAAAGACGTACAGGTCTGTAGGCTAATTAATTGGCTTGGTAAAATTGTAAATTGTCCCTAGTGTGTGTAGGATAGTGCCAGTGTGCGGGGGACGCTGGTTGGCGCCGACCCGGTGGGCCGAAGGGCCTGTTTCCGCGCTGTATCTCTAAACCAAACTTTTGTTTAAAGTGGTTTATTTAATTAACGCAGAGATTCTGAACCATGTGTTGCTCTCTTTCGACAAAGCTTCTTAACCATAGAAAAAGATCTCTGCTCTGCATTACATTCTGGTTAGACTGACAGAGCCTTGACTGATGAAGGATGATATAATTCAGGGGCTGTGAAATCCAATATCAGATATATCTTGAGATTCTGTGAAAAGTTGCTTCGAGCAAGTGTTCAAGCTTACCAAACCACAATAACATGAGTAGACTGAGAGTACAACGCCAGAAAAAAATCCCCTTACCGGCGAAACAAAATTATAATGTGGCTGGCTGATCCATCAGAAGGTAGTAATATGTAATCATCAGCACCTGGCAAGACCTTTGTCTGGGGGGAAGCTATTTTAACTCGCGGCCTTGATTAGCGAGCTCGGAGTTCATTCGGTAATTAAGCTGAATTATCATGCAAGAGCATGCAGTCGGACGGCTAAGTGAACTGATTCTGCAAACGGAGTCATCCAGAGTCTAGATCGGCTGCATAGGCCAGCACGGAGGTGCAGCGGTAGAGTTATGGCGCCTGTGACCCCGGGCTCGATCCCGACTACGAGCGCAGTTTGTGACTGCGTGGGTTTTCCCCGGGTGCTCCGGTTGCCTCCAACACTCCAAGGACGTACAGGTTTGCAGGTTAATTGGCTTCGGTAAAGATTGTAAATTATCCCCAGTGCAGGGGGTTCCCAACCTTTTTCGTCCCGTTTACCCCAGGCAACTTTAATAGCGCGTAACAATGTTATTTCACTTATTAATGAACAACTGATGATGAACAGATACCGGTATACCAGAACCAAACACAGTCAGTCGATGAGATAAAATAAGTACAAATCCAGAATCAAAAAAACTACCTCCTGGGGATAAATTTACCCCAGGTTGGGTACCCTTGCCCTGGTGTGTATAGAATAGTGTAGTTGTACGGGGATCGTTGGTCGGCACAGGCTCGGTGGGCCGAAGGGCCTGTTTCTTTGCTCTATCTCTAGTCGAAGCTCAGTTGGTAGAGCACGAGGTTGGGTTCTGGGTTCAAGCCCCACGTTGGGCGACACTCTCTTTGGAGCCAAAATATGGCGACGGATGCAAGAATTTCACTACGTGGCGCATACGTGACAACAAAGAGGCATTAAAGCAAGTTCTGCTCCGAATGGTCGTGACTCCACCCCACGCAGGAGCCACCATGTAGCATTATTACTCCCAACACTAAACCCAACCAGGGTCATTAAACTGTGACGTTTTCACGTTGGAGCAAGCTGGCGGAGGGAACGTTCAGGCTTCCTAAGTCGTGGGGATGTAGCAACAAATAACGAATACATTGTTCATTAAAACAGTCAGCACAGACTAATCAATGACAGATTCTTGATTAGTACGGGTGTCAGGGGCTACGGGGAGAAGGCAGGAGAATGGGCTTGAGAGGGAAAGATAGATCAGCCAAGATTGAATGGCGGAGTAGACTTGATGGGCCGAATGGCCTAATTCCGCTCCTGGAACTTATTAACTTGTGGACATGACTAGACCGGCCTACTTTTTTTCCCGTGGAACGTTTGTCTTTCTTTGCAGCGAATGGGCCTGAGGACGATTGGACAAGAACCCATCGATACATTCATCGACAGATACAAACCGGCAGCTCAAAAACCGCTGAGACACCAATGTGTGGATCAGCAGTCCAGAGGTGGATGTTCACTGCAGACTGAGTCATCTGACTACGATAGGTGCCGATGACAACTGGCCTGACCGCCAGCTCATGCATTATATTATCGCCATCTGCATTGAAATGGCAGCAATAGAAGCATTGACATGAGAAACACAATGTTAAAAGTTCTTAAGTTTATGTTTCAGGAGCAAATTTAGGCCATTCGGCCCCCATCGATCCTGCTGCACCATTCAATCACGATTGACCTATCTTTCCCTCTCAACCCCATTCACCTGCCCTCTCCCCATAACCCGACACCCGTACTAATCACAAATTTGTCAAGTTTGAGTTCATTGTCACATGCACCAATTAAGGTACGGGGAAATTTGAGTTTCCATACAGCCATACTAAGTGAAGGCCAACAATACAGGCAGCCACATGAAATAACATTTAATAGAAACATCCACCACAGCGGAATCCACCTTCCTCACTGTGATGGAAGGTAATAAAGTTCAACCTTCTTCCTCTTTGTTCTCCCGTGGTCGGGACTTTTGAACCCTCCGCAGTCGCCGCTGCCGACTGGTCCGATGTCCGAAGCCCTCGCGTTGGGATGCTCCGGCGTCAATCTCCACCGTGAAATATCCGTTGACTTGGTCCGCGCAAGTGAATTCTACAGATTCACCACCCTCCGACTAAAGAAATTCCTTCTCGTCACCTCAGGGGACATGGCCTTTGGTCCAAGACTCTCCCACCAGTGGAAATGTCCTCTCAACATTCACTCTATCCAGGGCTTTCACTATTTTGGTAAGTTTCATCAAGGTCCCCACTCAGAAAGACCCTGTCCTTGGGTGTTTAAACGTTGAGTTTCTCATGTTGGTGCTTCTATTGCCGCTATTGCCCTGCAGCTAGGCAGCCAAATACGAAAGATTTTTAAAAAGTTATATGTTAAAAAACAGTAAACCCTCTCGTCACCATCCCAATCTTGAGGGCCGAATGAGTAGATATCAATAGAGAAATAGATTTCTAGTTGTAAAAGATACATGAACTGTGGCTGCGCCAAGAGGCAATGTCATCAGGGAAGGGGCGATGGGGCAGATGTTTGGTTGACAGTGGAAAAGAATATATTGTGTGGTCTGAAGAAGGGCCTCGACCCAAAACGTCACCCGTTCCTTCTCTCTGCCAAAGATGCTGCCTGTCCCGCTGAGTTATTCCAGCTTTTTGTGTCCGTCTTCAGAATATTAACTAGTTTGGTCTAGTTTATCGTCATGTGCAGCGAGGCACAGTGGAAAGCTCTTGTGGCGTGCGCTAACCAGCCAGCGAGAGTGCCAGACATGATTAGAATGAAGCCATCCGCAGGGAACTGCAGCAAACTTAAAGCACACGGTATTGGGGGATCAGTATTGATGTGGATAGAGAACTGGCTGGCAGACAGGGAGCATAGAGTAGGAGTAAACGGGTCCTTTTCAGAATAGCAGGCAGTGACTAGTGGGGTACCGCAAGGCCCAGTGCTGGGACCCCAGCTATTTACAATATATATCAGTGATTTGGACGAGGGAATTGAATGCAACATCTCCAAGTTTGCAGATGAAACGAAGCTGGGGGACAGTGTTAGCTGTGAGGCGGATGCTAGGAGGCTGCAAGGTGCTATGGATAGGTTGGGTGAGTGGGCAAATGCATGGCAGATGCAGTATAATGTGGATAAATGTGAGGTTATCCACTTTGGTGGCAAAAACAGGAAAGTAGACTATTATTTGAATGGTGGCCGATTAGGAAAAGGGGAGATGCAACAAGACCTGGGTGTCATGGTACACCAGTCATTGAAAGTAGGCATGCAGGTGCAGCAGGCGAATGGAATGTTGGCATTCAGCAAAAGGATTTGAGTACAAGAGCAGGGAGGTTCTACTGCAGTTGTACAGGGTCTTGGTGAGGCCACACCTGGAGTATTGCGTACAGTTTTGGTCTCCTAATCTGAGGAAAGACATTCTTGCCATAGAGGGAGTACAGAGAAGGTTCACCAGACTGATTCCTGGGATGTCAGGACTTCCATATGAAGAAAGACTGGATAGACTCAGCATGTACTCGCTAGAATTTAGAAGATTGAGGGGGGATCTTACAGAAACTAACAATATTCTTAAGGGATTGGACAGGCTAGATGCAGGGAGATTGTTCCTGATGTTGGGGAAGTCCAGAACAAGGGGTCACAGTTTAAGGATAAGGGGGAAGTCTTTTAGGACCGAGATGAGAAAAACATTTTTCACACAGAGAGTGGTGAGTCGCTGGAATTCTCTGTCACAGAAGGTAGTTGAGGCCAGTTCATTGGCTATATTTAAGAGGGAGTTGGATGTGGCCCTTGTGGCTAAAGGGATCAGGGGGTATGGAGAGAAGGCAGGGACAGGATACTGAGTTGGATGATCAACCATGATCATATTGAATGGCGGTGCTAGCTCGATGGGCCGAATGGCCTACTCCTGCACCTATTTTCTATGTTTCGATGTTTCTATGCTGACTTACTCCCAGGTTAGGCACAATGTGCGGGAGTAACTCTACGGGCCAGGCAGCATCTCTGGACAAAAGGTATAGGTGACCTTTCGGGTCTGAATCCCTTCTTCACACTTTGTCTGTCTATCACCTAGTTTAATACACTCACGTGTACCGAGGTACAGTGAAAAGCTTTTTTGTTGCGTGCTAACCAGCCGGTGGAAAGACAAATACATGATTGCAATGGTGCCATCCACCAGTGTGCAGATACAGGATAAAGGGAATGACGTTTAGTGCAGGATAATGTCCAGTAAAGTCCGATTAAAGATAGTCCGAGGGTCCCCAATGAGGTGGATGGCTGCACAGGACCGCTCTCTAGTTGTTGACAGGATGGTTCGGTTGCCCGATAACTAAATGTCTCATTCTGTTCACGTCATGGGTGATGTGGGGAATTAATGTGATGAGTGATGATGTAGAATGGTTTTAACTGTTACCTCAGTGATAAACTGCTCCACTTGTTTCCACAATAACCGTCCGTCGGGTAAAGTAAATCATCGGGTGCGGTGCTTAGCCGGTCTTACAAACCAGGCAATGGGGACGCTGATAGAATGGATAACTTTCCCATTTTTCATTCAAAACCGTCGCAAACATGGTGACCTTCGTCGCAGAAGGACAAATTACTTGAAATCACGGAGTTTTAATTTCAATATTTCCAACGTCTGCACAGCAGGGTTGCAGCCTTGCGTTCCCAAGGTCAGATCAAAAGTGACTTAGATTAAGTGAATACCCCAAGCATCTTTACCAGACAAAGCTTCAAGCCCAATGCTTGATTTATATATGTCTGCTATTTTGTCTGACGATCGCTATCTAATCGCCTCATGTTATCTCCATGGATGTCCGTCTGTGCACCACAAAGGTTCTGACATTTCTCCATTTCAATTGCAGTCTGCTTGTACATAATTCTGCCATCTGATATCTGAGCCTCCCTGTTAATCGTTCTGCCCAACACTTTGCATAGCAATTTAGCTCTAACCTCCTCCCCTGTACCAAATGCTGCTCTGCACACACTGTGCCACACGGTAACATGAGCTCTCAAGCTCTCCCAGCTATTTCCATTTACCTTTAGACAGCAGATGGGTCTGATATTCTACCTACAGAAGATCTACAGCTGATACCATTTCTGTTCCATTTTTTTGCAGCTAACCTGGACATGAGTTCATTCGCTCTGTATCTTTTCAACATCTTGGGAAAGCATGGCACTTAAATCTTTGGAATAAGTCATCTTTCAATTTTCGAAGGCCTGCTATTTAACTAATTACCCCTGTCAGTGGAACTCCAAAGTTCAGAAAACTGACTTCTCAATTGTTCAACTTAATTCCTGGACTCCTGTATTGATTAAATAATTAGAATTTTAAGAAACTAAACAATGTGCTGGAGTAACTCAGCGGGTCAGGCAGAATCTTTGGAGAACATGGATAGGCGAGGCCCTTCTTCAGACTGCTGACATTTGGGGTCTGGACCCTTCTTCATACTCATTTTCCTTATTCTCTAGAGATTCTGCCTGACCCACTGAGTTACTCCAGCACTTTGTGTCCTTTTTTTGTAAACAGGCATCTGCAGTTCCTTGTTTCGTCTAATAATTGGAATTGTTGTTTTCACCCCATCCTAACTCGCACATAGTTCGGCTCTTATTAGTTTCAGATCGCGAAGTTCATACGTAAGTTCTAGGAGCAGAATTAGGCCACTCAGCCCATCGCGTCTACTCCGCCAGTGAATCATGGCTGATCTGTCTTTCCCTCTCAGCCCCATTCTTCTGCCTTCTCCCCCTAACCCCTGAAACTCATAGTAATAACGAATCAGTCAACCTCCACCATAAACATATCCGTTGACTTGGCTTTCACAGCCGTCTGTGGCAATGAATTCCCACCCTCGACACCCTCTGAATAAATAAATCCCTCCTCATCTCCTTTCCCAAGGTATGTCCATTAATTCTGAGGCTAAGGACTCTGGTCCTAGACTCTCCCACTAGTGAGTGCTGCTCAATAACCTGCCTCTGCCGTTTAGTTATGGACAGCCCTGAAGCATCGTGGCCTCACAGCTCCAGCAACTTGGGTTCAATCCTGACCACTTGTGCTCTCTGTAAGGAGCTTCCACATTTCTCCCTGACCGCATTCTTCCACATCGTCCTGTTTCCTACTACATCTGAAGACTTCCAGGTTGAAAGTCAGTTGCCCTTAATGTGCTGGTAAGTAGTTGAAGCTGGAGGAGTTTAGTTTAGTTTAGTTTAGTTTAGAGATACAGCGCATAAACAGGCCCTTCGACCCACCGAGTCCGCTCCAACCAGCGATCCCCGCGCATTAACACTACCCTCCACGCAACTAGGGACAATTTACATATACACCAAGCCAATTAACCTACAAACCTGTACGTCTTTGGAGTGTGGGAGGAAACCGAAAATCTCGGCAAAAACCCACGCGGTCACGGGGAGAACGTACAAACTCCGTACAGACAGCGCCCGTAGTCGGGATCGAACCTGGGTCTCCGGGGCTGCGAGCGCTGTAAGGCAGCGACTCTACCGCTGCGCCACTGTGCCGCCCGCATTGTGAGTGAGTATGGAGAATAAAAAATGAAATTCATCCAAGATCATAATCAGCATTTGCCAGAGGGTGGTGAATTGTGGAATTGTGGAGGCCAAGGCAATGGATATTTTGAAGGGGAGGTAGATAGATTCTTTATTCGTATGGGTGTCAGGGGCTATGGGGAGAAGGCAGGAGAATGGGGTTGAGAGGCAGAGACGGATCACCAGCAGTGATCGAATGGCGGAGCAGACTCGATGGGCCGAATGGCCTAATTCCGCTCCTACGTCTGACGATCTAATCCTGTCATGAAGATTCGGGGGGCAGGTACCTAGCCTTTCAAAAATGAGGAGGAGAGTGGAGTGTTTCCGACCTGGTACGAACACACAGGGAAAGTGAAGATCAAAGCAAACAGCTCAGCCCTGTATCTTCACAAGCCGAGGCTTCCTGCAAACAACGCTGAGAGTATGTCAGTGCCACCCATGTAATGTGATTTATATCTCCGCAGTTGAGACTGAGCAGATAACTCACGAGTGACAAAGTCACAGGAGAGAGAGAATGTCAACCGCACTGGTGGAAATATTAATCATATCACACAGGTGTCTCTGACAAGTCATCCTCTACTCACACTGCAGTTTTATTGCTGATTTTAAAACTGAAATATTATGTGCGTTGATGGCAGAGTTATATTTCTTTACATTGTTTCCCGCGTGCGAGACGGACCCAGAAGGAAGGGTCTCGCATGGCAACTGGACTTCTCTCCGCCGAGCTGACGTCCACTGGAGAAAATTAATTCAAGGCGGCTGAATTCAAAAGAACGGCGCAAGGATAAGCAACCTCAAATGTGACGCTGGTTCACGCACTGTGTCACATGAAAAAAGTATTTGTTACTCAACGTGACACACTCATTGGTTCATAAATGATAGGAGAAGATAGAAACATAGATATATAGAAACATAGAAAATAGGTGCAGGAGTAGACCATTCGGCCCTTCAAGCCAGACCTGCCATTCAATGTGATCATGGCTGATCATCCCCAATCAGTACCCCGTTAGGGGTGGAAGATTGCAACCTTCACGTGGTTCGGCTAATGCAATCAACTCGACGTGCACTAACGGAAGATCAAATAGAACAAGTTGTCCAACAACTTTAGGCTGTGCACGCCACACGACAGAAGAAGAAGCGACCCGTTCCTGCTTTTTCCCCATATCCCTTGATACCGTTAGCCCTAAGAGCTACATCTCACTCTCTTTTGAAAACATCTAGTGAATTGGCCTCCATTGCTTTCTGTGGCGGAGAATTCCACAGATTCACAACTCTGGGTGAAAAAGAGCTAGTCCATTCGGCTCATCAAGTCTACTATGCAATTCAATCATGGTTGATCTATATTTCCCTCTCAACCCCATTCTCCTGCCTCCTCCCCATAACCCCTGACATCCGTACTAATCAAGAATCTATCTAGACCAGACAGGCAGCATCTCTGGAGAGAAGGAATGGGCGACGTTTTGGGTCGAGACTCTTCTTAAAACTGACGGAGGGTCTTGACCTGAAATGTCACCCATTCCTTCTCTCCAGAGATGCCCCTTCCTGCTGAGTTACTCCAGCATTTTGTGTCCATCTTCGGCATAAACCAGCATCTGCAGTTCCTAACTACGCAAGAACCTATCTATCTCTGCCTTAATAATATCCAATGACTTGCCCTCCACATGCCTTCTGTGGCAATGAATTTCACAGATTCACCACCCTCTGACTCAAGAAATCCCTCCTCATTCCACAGCGGGATGTTAGCTAGCACTTTTTGTTGACCTTGTCGCACCGCTCCTGTATCTTGGAGAAGCTGTGATTTAAATAGCGCAAGGGCAAAGTGGGGTTCATGAAGCTACTGAAGATGAGAACCCGATGGGGTGATCGTTTTAAGGAATCACATGGAGTGCATGGTGCAGAAGGAAGTTATTCCTCTCAATTCATTCATCCTCGTGCAGGTCCTTCAGCTCCGTTCAGCTCAGTTTTGTTTATTGTCACGTGTTCCCTAGGTAGAGCGGAAAGCCTTTATTTTTTGCGAGCCAGCCAGCGGAAAGACAATACAGTAAGGTCCAATCACAATCACAATCACAATAGCACTTTATTAGCCAAGTATGTTTTGCAACATTTCCGAGGAATTTCATTTGCCAAGTCAGTCATGCAAATAAAAAGCAACGGAATACACAAAATACATTTTAACATGAATGTTCCTCGTTGTCCTGCATCCTCCCCACCCCCCACCCGCCCTCTGAGGCAGAGAATTCCACAGACTCACAACTCTCTGTGAGAAAAAGTGTTTCCTCGTCTCCGTTCTAAATGGTTTGCCCCTTATTCTTAAAAACTGTGGCCCCTGGTTCTCGACTCCCACAACATTGGGAACATGTTTCCTGCCTCTAGCGTGTCCAAACCCTTAACCATCTCATATGTTTCACTAAGATCCCCTCTCATCCTTCTAAACTCCAGAGTGTACAAGCCCAGCCGCCCCATTCTCTCAGCATATGACGGTCCCGCCATCGTGGAATTAACCCTTGTAAACCTACGCTGCACTCCCTCAATGGCAAGAATGTCCTTCCTCAAATTAGGGGACCAAAACTGCGCACAATACTCCAGGTGTGGTCTCACTAGGGCCCTGTACAACTGCAGAAGGACCTCTTTGCTCCTACACTCGACTCCCAAATGTCTCCCAACTCCGGAATGAATGGATGAGCACACCTCACAATTTTTCCCCTTCATAATTTTTGTGATCTCATTCAGGTCACCCTCTGGCTGTTCATTACTAAAGCACCGATTCATTACTGGTAATTAGACCCTGACCATTTTGCGCTCAGCAGCATTTAGGGTGGGCGATGATCAAAGATCGCACGCCACTTTGCTGAAACATATTAATGTTTGGTCAAACCCAAGTAGGTGAAGAGTGGTCACTGTGGGAGACCAGGGTGATACAGTATTGTACCTTGGACGGTGGAAATGTCTCCAAAGACTGTCGGGCAAGCCCACGCTGCGAATACTCAGCAAAAGTTTAAAAAAAACCCAATCAACTGGAAGAACTGGAAGAACAGTGGCGCAGCGGTAGAGTTGCTGCCTTGCAGCACCAGGGACCCGGGTTCCATCCTTGACAACGGGTGCTTGTCTCCACGAACTCTGTACGCTCTCCCCGTGACCTGCGTGGGTTTTCTCCGGGAGCTCCCGGTTTCCTCCCACGCTGCAAAGACATACAGGTTTGTAGGTTAATTGGCTTCGGTAAAAATTGCAAATTGTCCCTAGTGTGTGTAGGATAGTGCTAGTGCGCGGGGATCGCTGGTCGGAGCGGACTCGATGGGCCGAAGGGCCTGTTACCGCACTGTATCTCTAAACTAAACTAAACCAAATTAAACTCAGCAGGTCAGACAGCATCTATGGTGGCATACAGATCCAGTCCAAAAGAAGAATCCCAGCCCGAAACGTCGTCTGTCCCTTTACTTCCACAGATGCTGGCTGACCCGCTGAGTTCCTCCAGCAGTTTGCTCTTTCCTCTGTATTCAAGGATCTGCAGCCTCTTGTGTTTCCAGCATCAGACAAGGAGGTGTGCAGAGTTACAAATTCTCTTCAAAGGCCACTAACTGGACATATGTATAGGAAGGAGCTACAGATGCTGGTTTACACCGAAGATAGACACAAAATGCTGGAGTAACTCAGCGGGCCAGGCAGCGTCTCTGGAGCGATGGAATGGGTGAAGTTTCGGGTCGTGACCGTCTGAAGAAGGGTCTCGACCTGAAGCGTCACCCATTCCTTCTCTCCAGAGATGCTGCCTGTCCCGCTGAGTTAGGCCAGCTTTTTGTGTCTATGATTCTCATGAGTTTGATATTGGTTTATTGTCATATGTACTGAGGTGCAGTGAAAAGGAATGGTCGTAAGACCATAAGCAATAGGAGGGGGTGGAAGATTGCAACCTTCACGTGGGCCGCCCTGTTTCGACTAATGCAATCCACTCGACGTGCACAAACGGAAGATCAAATAGAACAAGTTGTCCAACAACTTTAGGCTGTGCACGCCACACGAAAGAAGAAGAGGCAATAGGAGTAGAATTAGGCCATTCGGCCCATCAAGTCTACTCTGCCATTCAATCGTGGCTGACGTTTGGGTGTCAATGGGTGAGGTTTCGAGTCAAGATCCTTCTTCAGACTGGACATATGTTGTGGAAAAAGATGGGTTGAGCAATGGAACGGGTTTCTTTTATAAAAGGGATGACTCCCACCTTGAAGCACTGCACACACACTCTGCAAGAAGGGTGCCTCACGATTCCACCGCGACGTGTTGCGAGACTGATCGCGGCCACAGTTTACAACGTGTGGCGGAATACGATACTGACCACCCCTCCACCACCCTCCCTCTTTGTGGGTTATGAACAGGAGGCCATAATTGGGTCTGAGCCTGACACTGGTGCAATCACTGTGGCTTGTGGTTAGGCAGCCTAACCCAATCCAAACCAAGTCTGCTATAACACAAGATCAGGTTTCCTTGTACTGGGTCTAGTTCAAAGTGAACCTCTTCAACAAAGCACCATAATAGCGTTTGAAAAATTACATCACAATGGGTCTAAACCGTTAAGTCTGTTCATGGCCAATTTTCTAATGTCTAAGACTATCGGTACGCTCAACTTTCCCTCTCTCCCTAAGTTGCCCAGTATTAGAAAGACAACAGAACGAACTGGTTGGTCATAAACTAAACTAAACTCATAAACTAGTGTCATGAAGTCATACAGCATGGAAACAGGCCCTTCGGTCCAACTCTCTTAGGTAGAGCCAGATAGAGCTCTTAAAGATAGCTGAGTGAGTTAGATAGAGGTCTTAAAGATAGCGGTGTCCAGGGATACGGGGAGAAGGCAGGAACAGGATACTGATTGTGGGTGATCAGCCATGATCACAGTGAATGGCGGTTGTGGCTCGAAGGGCTGAATGGCCTACTCCTGCACTATTGTCTATTGTCTATTGTCTACAACTTGCCCATGCCGACCAACATGCTCCGTCTACACTAGTCCCACCTTCCTGTGTTTGTTCCACGTCCTTCTAAACGTAGTTGAAAATGGCCAGACGTGTTGAATGATTCTTTAAAAATATGGAACAAAGTCATAACCATCACAACACGGCTACTGTTCCAAAGTGGGAGCTTCGTAACCCAGCATTGAAAAGATGACCCAACTAGTCAGATTAAATATTTACTTGTTCATTTTTATTGTATTTGTGTTGGGGCGCCACTGAGTGGTTCAAACACTTTTGATATTTTATAAATATCGAATAAAGTTAAGTGCTTTCTTTTTTTGTCGGGCCGCTGGTGACTGACGCGTTGTGCTGAGATCTTTTACCATTGCAACCTAATTTATATATCCCTTGAGAAATAAATTATAACTCCTTATCATTATTTTTGACCAAGTACAAATAGATCTGATTCCAGAGGACTGGTGAATCACAGGGCAGGTCTGTCTCCACACTAAAGCATATGAAGAATAGCTCTTCTGCAGTTCCTTCTTTAAAGCATATGAATCCTCTGTTCCAGGTGTAGGCTCCTATATAATCGGCCAGACCAAGCGCAGGCTCAGCGATCGTTTCTATACCTTTCTATATAACTGTCTATATCTCTCATTACCCTCTACCCTGACTCTCAGTCTGAAGAAAGGGTCTTGACCCGAAACGTCACCCATTCCTCTCCTCCAGAGATGCTGCTTGACCAGCTGAATTACTCCACCTTTTTGTGTCTAATGGGCCTGTCCCACTTAGGCGATTTTTTAGGCAACTACAGGCGACTAGTTTGTCGCCACACGTTCGCTGGTGATCGCCGGGAGGAAACATAGAAACATAGACATAGAAAATAGGTGCAGGAGGAGGCCATTCGGCCCTTCGAGCCACCACCGCCATTCTTTGTGATCATGGCTGATCGTCCGTTATCAATAACCCGTGCCTGCCTTCTCCCCATATCCCTTGACTCTCTGGGTAAAAAAAAAACGTCTTTTCTCAGCTCAGTCTTAAATGACCTCCCCTTTATTCTAAGACTGTGGCCCCTGGTTCTGGACTCACCCAACATTGGGAACATTTTTCCTGCATCTAGCTTGTCCAGTCCTTTTATAATTTGATATGTTTCTATAGGAATCCCCTCATCCTTCTAAACTCCAGTGAATACAAGCCTAGTCTTTTCAATCTTCCCTCATATGACACTCCCGCCATCCCAGGGATCAATCTTGTGAACCTACGCTGCACTGCCTCAATCACAAGGATGTCCCTCCTCAGTCGCGCAAAAAAATCGTAGCGTCTTTCTGGTCGCCGCCAAATTTTCAACGTGTTGAAAGATTTTCGTAGACAGTGTGTTTGATGCCAATGAGCGTAGCTTGACTTCCCCTGACGTAGGTGATGTAGTAGGTGGTCGCCAGGATGGCGTAGGTTGTCGCCGGTTTTTCGGCGACCTGCTACGATTATGACAGTCGCCGGCAGTCACCTACAAAATCGCCAAGTGGGACAGGCCCATTATTATATTTAATTTAAGGGTGTTGGACTATACATAGAATAGTATACGATAGTCTGGAATATCTTCTTGTCCAGCACTGCCAAACTCCAGAATGTGCCAGGTTTACAGAATTGCACTGTGTTTGGGCGTGGATTTGAAGAGTTGTCACCTGCGGGGCTGCGCACCAGTGCTCAAAGGTGGGATTAGCCTTCCCACAGTTAAAATGTGGATTACGGAAATGACCAAGACCTTGTATAGGGAAAAAATAAGATTTGTCTTAATTGACAAACCAGGACTATTTTTTTTAAATACGGTCTCCATTTATTGAATTTTTTTTTTTTTTAAGTGAAATGGTTTAACACAAAAATTAAAGTCATAACTTGAGTTTAGGGTTGGACGAACAACTATACTCAACATCTCCTGGATCCATCTCCACAATCTTTATATTTGTAATCTCCCTTCTTTCTTACTTTTTTTCTTTCTACAGTTTCTCTTATCTCTTTCTTTCTTTCTTTATTTCTTTACTTTAAAAAAAAACTTTAAAAATTGAAGCTATGTAAGAACTCTGTAACCAGTTTGTCGTTTATTATCATTTGTACATAAGCTTTTAATAAAAACATGATATCTTTTTTTTAATGTGGGATTAGCCTGAGAAGCTCATGACCGGCCAGCACAAACGCAGTGGGAGGAATAGCTTCCTTCTTTCTTGCGACATCCTTGCAATTCTATGGTAATGGCAACACTTTAAACAGAACAGGCCCGGGGCGGCATGTTGGCGCAGTGGTAGTGTTGCTGCCTTAAGGGCCTGTCCCACTTAAACTATATTATAGGCGACTGCAGGCGACTAGGCTTTCGCCACATGGTCGCGTGTATGCTCGTGAGCCGTCTCCTCAGTTGCCCAAAGAGTCGTAGCGTCTTTCTGGTCGCCACGGGATTTTCAACATGTTGCAAATTTTCTGAGACAGTCACCGACGGTGAGTTTGACGCCAATGAGCATAGCTTGGTCCACAAGGGGAGGAGTGGCTCTGCTGTCAGGGACCGAAGGACTGGTGACGGGATCTAGGGAGTGGGCAGGGATGAAGATGTCCTGGTTGTGTTGCTCCTAGGCCTGGCCAAGCTGGCCATCATGGCGCCGGTTCGGAAGAGGGCTTTGCCCGAGATTAGATGCTTGCCCCTTTACTGGGGTGGTTTAGTAGTTATTAGAATATCTGTAACACAGTTGTTTGATGATTTTGTAACATGGTGGTGGGTGTGTCGTCACGGTTTGGGTTTGTTTGGTTTTTGTATTGTGTTGAAATGAAATAAATTATTTTTTGACACAAAAAAAATGAGCATAGCTTGACTTCTCCTGACGTAGGTGCTGTCGTACTTGTCGCCAGGGGACGCAGGTTGTCACCGCTGCTGACTGCTTTTTTTGTTGTTGTTAAAGTAATGATTCTATTTCAGATTTTATGTCGGGGGAAGGGGGGTCCAGTTGCCGCTTTTTCAGCGACCTGCTACGACTATGACAGTCGCCTGAAGATAGCTTAAGTGGGACAGTTCCTTTACAGTGCCAGAGACTCGGGTTCGATCCTGACCACGGGTGCTTGTCTGTACGGAGTTTGTTCCTTCTCCCCGTGACAGTGTGGGTTTTCTCTGGTTGCTCCGGTTTCCTCCCACACTCCAAAGACGTACGGGTTTGTTAGTTAGTTGGTTTCGCTAAAGATTGTAACAGGGTGTGTAAGTTAATGCTATTGCACGGGGATTGCTGGTCAGCGCGGACTCGGTGGGTAGAAGAAGGGTCTCGTCCCGAAACGTCACCCATTCCTTCTCTCCAGAGATGCTGCCTGTCCCGCTGAGTTACTCCAGCTTTTTGTGTCTATCCTTTGGATGAAGGGTCTGTTTCCCACTCTGTATCTCTAAACTAAATGTACTCACTTTCAACTGCAACTCTGCTTTTAATAGTTGCCTTTGAAAAGATGGAAAGGAATAGTTATTTGAATATAATGTGCCTCCATTCATGTCGCCTTTTACCTGTCCATGCGTTGAAGAAGCTTCTCACTAACTGATAGATCCGTCTCCTTCCGACTTGTTCACCAGTGGGAGGTTGGGGGGCCCGAATGGGTTTTTCAGTGAAACCTGAGCCGGCCTTTGTTCCTACAGCTGTTCCTGTCAAATCATAAGGACAAAGCAATGCAAATAGTACTCCAATTGTTTGCCCTGACGTCAACTGACAGAAGGTGAACTTGGACCAAGCCCAAATGCCACGAGGCTCACTCCTGGTCATGCTTAGACAAGTCAGGTTGCTTTGCTGAGACACAGCACACCTTCCTGTTAAAGAGGCAAGCTCCCGTATAAAAAAGGCTCCGACGGCGCATGGCCCAACAGGTAAAGCTGCTGCCTCACAGCGTCTCAGAACCCAGGTTCGATCCTGACCTCGGGTGCTGTCTGTGTGGAGTTTGCACGTTCACCCTGTGACGGTGTGGGCTTCCTCCGGGTGCTCCGGTTTCCTCCCACATCCCAAAGGCATGCGTGTTTGTAGATTAATTGGCCCCTGTGAATTGTCCCTTGCGTGTAGGCAGTGGATGAGAGAGTGGGATAACATAGAATTAGCGTGAATGGGTGAGCGACGGGGACCGAATGGCCTGTTTCGATGCTGTATCTCTAAAGAAAAACTGAACTAAAACCTTTCAGCCCAAAATCAATGGGTAACCATCTTGTCCCCCCTAGTTGCACACAAGGCTGAGCTGTGAAGACCCGCTGGCAATCCTACAGCGAGTGACACTGCGAGAGCTTTTATCTTGCGGCACCTCACTCCCCATGACACCATTCCTACCGACATCACCACAACAGACACTTCCAGCTATGGTCGAGTAGAGGCAGTTGCCATCAGCAGGAATGATGGATTGGAAGTGTCCCAAGGGAGGAGCCAGTCACGTGTGGGAGGGAAGCTAGGGAGTGTTCGTTCACACCACCTCATCACGTGTCCATCTCAGAACGCGCACCCTCTCTGCATGATTGTGTGCGGAAGGTTCTTCGTAGTACCCAGCGCCCACCATTTCCTTCCTGCCAGCCATCCTGCACTAACCTCACCGGTCACCGCCAGGTGCAGGAGGGCAGCCCCCCCACCAGCTATCAACATCTCTTCCAGCAGCGTTTGAGGAAGACATTTGCACGCATAACATAGTGCATGCTGCAGCTTATGAAATAGCAAGGTCCTCTGCTAAGGCAGAACATTAGTTTAGTTTAGTTTAATTTAGTTTAGTTTAGATGTACAGCGTGGAAACAGATCCATCGGCCCACTGGATCCACGCCGACCAGCCATCACCCATATACTACATCTATCGTACACATTAGGGACAATTTACGGAAGCCAATTAACCTACAAATCTGCACGTCATTGGAATATGGGAGGAAACCGGAACACCCGGAGAAAACCCACACAGTCACAGAGAGAAGGTAAAAACACCCGTAGTTAGGATTGAACCAGTGTCTCTGGCACAGTAAGACAGGAACTCTACCACTGTGCTACTGTGCCACCCTACTTTAGCACATTGCTGTATTGGCACACCCAAAACACACTGACCTGTAAAACTGTAGGTGTTGGAGTAACCGAGCGGGTCAGGCAGCAAGTGACATGACCCAAAACATTGCCTTATCCATTCCCTCCCCTCCCCAGATGGTGTCCGACCCACTGAATGATACACCGGCACTTTGTGTTTCGCTCCAGATTCCAGCATCTGCATTTCCTTCTATACCTTTAGTTTGTGTAGGAAAGAACCCGGACGGGTCGGCGTAGTGGCCGGCGGAGCCTGCAGCACCACGGAGGCGTGAAGTGGGGTGTCGACAGCGGTGAAGCCTCGGTGGTGGTGAAGCAGCAGCAGCAGTGAGGCCTGACAACGATGGCCTCAGTGTTGGTGACGCCTCGCGGTGGCGGGGAAGCCTCGCGGGTCGACCCGTGGCCGGCGGTCGACGACAGCGTGGAGGACCACCGTGAGGAGGGAGGGGAAGAATAATGGAGGACCCGGCGTGTGGGGGGGGGGGGGGGCGGACCGCCATGAGGGTGGTGGGGGGAGAACAATGGGCAATTGGGGAGGGGGGGAGAACAAGGGACAATGGGGGGGGGGAACCGCTGTGGGGGGGGGGGCACCAAATGAGGCGCCGGCGTGCTTTGTAACTTTATCAGGGCCGTAGGTGGCCGCTATTTGTTTCCATTGTGTATGAAGCAAAGAATTTTACTGGGCCTGGACAATACAGTATTCCGTTCCATTTCAAGAACTGCAAATGCTGGTTTAAATCGAAGTTAGACACAAAATGCTGGAATAACTCAGCGGGCCAAGCAGCACCTCTCGAGAGAAGGAACGGGTGACGTTTCGGGTCAGAAGAAGTGTCTCGACCCAAAACGTCACCCATTCCTTCTCTCCAGAGATGCTGCCTGTCCCTATACCTTTAGTTTATTTAGTTTTGAGATACAGCACAAATACAGGCCCTTCGGCCCACCGGGTCGGTGCTGTACACCAGCACTATCCTACACCCTGGAGACAATTTAACAATCTTTACTGAAGTCCAATTAACCTACAAACCTGTATGTCTTTGGAGTGGGGGAGGAAACTGTAGCACCTGGGGAAAACCTATGCGGTCACAGGGAGAACGCACAAATTCACCCCCGGTCACTGGGTGGTCGAAGGCAGTAACTCCACCACTGCGCCACCATACACCTGGAAAGCTGTCTGGAATAAGTCCGCTATTTTGTTTAACAACTCTTGTCTTATTTTATCAATTAGTGACCATTCTATTAGTCGAGTTTCAGATGTCGAAAGGCTTTATTTAAAAATATATGACGGCATTGGAATGAGTAACGTTTTACTTAAGTTGCCACCTTTCACAATGGCCAATTTTAAGCTTTATGCTCATCAACTTCATTAAAACAGTGACTGTAGATTTAGAACACTGAGAGAATTCATTTGAGCATGCTGAGACGCTTCTTCCAAACTTTTGAGGTAAGCAAACCTTGTGCCATGTTGCATTCTCCAAGGCGGCATGGTGGCGCAGTGGTAGAGAAGCTGCCTGACGGCGTCAGATAACCGGGTTCGACCCTGACAACGGGTGCTGCTTGTATGGCATCCGTATGTTCTCCCCATGACTGCGTGGGTTCTATCTGGGTGCTCCGGTTTCCAACCGCACTTGAAAGATGTACAGGTTTGCACGTTAATGGGATTTGGGAAAATTGTAAAATTGTCCCCAGTGTGTGGAGGGTAGTGTTAGTGTACGGGGACCGTTGGTCGACACGGACTCAGTGGGCCGAAGGGCCTGTTTCCGCGCTGCGCGTCTAAACTAAACTAAACTTAATTGCAAAAAATACATTCACCTGCCAACTCTCTCTCTCTAAGACTCTGAATGATTTGGGAGAAAACACACACATGTTCATCATCATTAAGGCTTTACACTTTATTCTGCGGCTCTCTAGGTAGTTAAGTCAAAGTGTTGGTGCAGTTCAGAAATTCCCCCACCACATAACTTAATCTTAAATTACCCAAGTCAGCTCCATGCACATCAGCAATGCAGTTTTGTTTCATAAGGGCATCTACCATTTCTGAGAAAGGACAGAGTGCTGGTGTAATGGGCAGCACGGTGGAACAGCGGTAGAAACGCTGCCTTATAGCACTTATGGCGTCAGAGACCCATGTTCGATCCCAGCTACGCATGCTGTCTGTGCAGAATTCATATATTCTCTCGGTGACCTGCGTGTGTTTACTCCGAGAACTTCGGTTTCCTCCCACACTCCAAAGGCGTATAAATTTGTTGGTCATTTAGCTTGGTATAAAAATCTATAAATCGTCCCCAGTGTAGGATAGTGTTAATGTACGGGGATCGGCGCGGATTCAGTAGGCCGATGAGCCTTTTTCCGTGCTGTGTCTCTAAACTAAACTAAACTCAGTGGGTCAGGTAGCATCTCCAGGCGAACATGGATAGGTGACGTTTCGGGTCGCGACTATGAAGAACGGTGCCGACCAGAATCATCACCCATCCAAGTTCTCCAGAGATGCTTGCAGACCCGCTGAGTTACTACAGCACTGTCTCTTTTTTAATAGTGAGCCAGCATCTGCAGTTCCTTATATCAGCCATTTCTCAGGGTCACCTATGTGCAGCTGTATGTCGGGTTGCCATGGTTACACGGGGCCTGCATAGAACACCCAGGTTCCACACTACTGGCAGCTCTACTGGGTAAATTGGAAAACACCTTCAGTCTGAATCGAGGACTTTTTTCTTTTTCTTTGCAGATTAGTAAAGAATTTAATCTGTGCAATGTTCCAAAACAACCTTTGTTTAAGAAAACATCAGACACGGTAACAGCCCTGCTCAGCCTTGGAGCTGTGGGCTGTAATGCAATGGTCCAAGGCTGCACCCTGACAAAGATGGCCGCCTTACCTGTCTAATATGGGTGACTGGGCGGGCTGCCATTAGCTTATAATGCCCGATATTGTGTGGTTTAAGGTTAGGCTTTATTCTGCTGCAAGGTATGCAGAGTTTTGCTGAGGGCTGCAATTCCCACGTCCAAGAGATATGTCCCCCCCCCCCCCCCCCACACCCCCCTGCCTGGGTGAGTAATGGGATGCAGAAGACGAGCGAGCAAGAATAACAGCAGTGATTTTCTTTTTAAGACTGTGAGAATCTCGGCTCAGGTGTGTCTGTCACCGCTGACAACAGTCTGGTTGCTTAAGATCCCGCTAAATCGCAACCGGGCTTTCTGCAAAGAAAAAAAACAAAAGCCAACTGCGTATTTAGAGGGTGTCTAAAACGTTCACTTGGCGGCTATTAGACGTAAAGCCGGGAGAGACAAAAAAAAAATGACATGGAAGAAGTGTTCTGTCTGGGGCAGAGAGGCTGAGGAACAACAATTGTCCCCGGCGTCAGTTTTGCTGAACTTTCAGAACAGTGGAGCCGGGTTCTGGACTGCTGCCAGCAACTGACATTCTGGTATTTAGTTCTGTTTATCCTCTCAGCTAACCACTTTAATGCTTTTGGTCAATGCAGGTGCTGGGATGGTCTTGGCCATAAGTTTTACACTCTTTCCATATAAAAGAAAAGTCTCTTCCCCCCCCCCCCCCCCACAACGTACTGCTTGACTTTTGTTCTGCTAAGAGAACAGTGAAACCCAACCCCCCCCCCCCCCCCCCACCCCCCCCCTCCCCTAACTCTGAGACACTAAGGCAAGGACTGGAGTGCTTGCTGTTAAGTGCACATTGTAACTGGGGTAGTAAAGGTGCCAGTCGTCATACAGCCTGGAATCTTGGCTGTTGAAACGTAACTTTGTGGGGTTACGACTTTCACCATTTGACAGATTATATTTGCGTTTGGTTATTTATACAGCAAAGTGTAAGATCTAAAAGTAATGAGGTCACCCTTGCCCCAGAGAGTCCTCAAGGCTACAACAACCAACGCCAGACTGGGCAAATAAATATAAAGTTGTACGTACAAAGTATAACTGCGTTTTCATGTGTAAAATTTAAAAAAGAGAGAAATACTTGTTTTTTTTAAGACACTCCACCTCTTCAATTAACACTGCAGGAGCACGCACATAAGGAGTTCATTTTCGTACACCAACTGGTGTTACAGGGGCATCTAAGCACATGGTGACAACGCATACTGCAATGTCACCACTTACAAGATGGGGTTGAGAGGGAAAGAGGCAACTATGATGAGCCTTTGACGGCATTGGGCCTCTACTGTCTGGAGTTTAGACAATAGACAATAGGTGCAGGAGTAGGCCAGTTGGCCCTTCGAGCCAGCACCACCATTCAATGTGATCATGGGTGATCATCCCCAATCAGTACCCTCTTCCTGCCTTCTCCCCATAACCCCTGACCCGGCGCTATCTTTAAGAGTCCTGTCTAGCCCTCTCTTGAAAGTATCCAGAGAACTGGCCTCCACCGCCCTTTGAGGCAGAGAATTCCACAGACTCACAGCTCTCTGTGTGAAAAAATGTTTCCGTTCAACATGGCTTACCCCTTATTCTTAAACCGTGGCCCCTGGTTTTGGACAGAAGGATGTTGTGGTAACTCATTGAAACTTACCGAATAGTGAAAGGCCTGAATAGAGTGGATGTGGAGAGGATGTTTCCACTAGTGGGAGAGTCTAGGACCAGAGATCATAGCCTCAGAATTAAAGGACGTTTCTTTAGGAAGGAGATGAGGAATTTATTTAGTCAGAGTGTGGCAAATCTATGGAATTCAATTGCCACAGAAGCCTGTGGAGGCCAAGTCAATGGATATTTTTAAGGCAGAGATAGATAGATTCTTGATTAGTAAGGGTGTCAGGGGAGAAGGCAGGAGAATGGGGCTGGGAGGGAGAGATAGATCAGCCATGATTGAACGGCGGAATAAGACGTGGGGATGCGGCAAGAGATAACAAATAGATTGTACATCAAAATAGTCAGCACTCACACGACGACAGATTCTTGATCAGTGCAGGTGTCAGGACTTAAGGGGAGAAGGCAGGACAATGAGGTTGAGAGGGAATGATAAATCAGCCATGATTGAATGGCGGAGTAGACTCAATGGACCAAGTCTGCTCCTAGAACCTCTGAAGATCAACCAATAAAAGCGCAAGTTGCTCCTCTAAACGAAATGCACCCAAACTACACCAACAACATCTCTCTACTAGTGAGCAATTCTGAATGAGGACTATAACTGCCGCTTGACCCTTCAATGAAAAATATGACACGGGACAATGTCAAATGCCACTCATTATTTTATACACTTTTATCTGTCTCCCTTCAACCTTTGACATTCCAGAGAAAATAGTCCAAGACTATCCAACCTCTCCCTGTAGCTGAAACTCTCTAATGGCTGTTTCTTTCGTGTCCATCAAATTTCAAATGTTTGGCCAGGCTTTAGCACAATATTGCCTTTCCGTTGCATTGTTCACCAAGACGTGGGCATGTTAGTAGGTGTGGCATGGATTGTACAGATGTTCCACATTCACAATCTGTGCCTGCCGCACCTGCATAGCCCCATTTGCTCACATTGGTCTCGCATCGGCCCATCCCGGTACGAAGCCTATTGCGGGACTTCCAGGTCTTCCAGTCACACCTGTGACCAGGAGGTAGCTGTTCCTTGGTTGGGATTGGCATCTTTTATCATTCATGTTTTATTATTATTAATATTTAGAGTTTTCTGAGTCATTCGTAACTGTCACTGTATGTCATGTTGTTACTTGTGGGCGGAGCACCAAGGCAAATTCCTTGTATGTGAATACTTGGCCAATAAACTTACTTACATTATGTGGTGGTGATTTTAACTGTGTTTCTTTTCCCACAAGGCTAGTCTGGTTGCTCGAGGAGGCTGTGACAGTGGCTGGACTATCTGGAGGAAGCTCTTCCTCGACTTCAGCCGTTTTGGGTGGTGGGAAGTGACAGGGATGCTGGGTGTCCCCAACTTGCCTACTAATGGCCGCGAGAAAAGTAAATGGCCGGCATACAATTAAAAAAACAAACCAACAAAGGTGGCAAGGTTCTACCATCCTTTTCATGAAGAGGTTTTACCAACATAATTCCTGGAAGTTCAACGTCAATCTTACAAATGAGTTGTTCATTATGGAAGTAGATTAATTTTCATCGATCTTACCAGTCCCTCTGAATATCTTGAAAATTAATCAAACATCTATCCCCGAAATTCAAGAGTGTATGTTTTCCCAAGGCATCATTCTGGTGAACACGCATGGCAGTTCCTCCCAAGAACAAAACACATGATCTTGCCAGAAGCTTGAGAGTTCCCATGGCCTGTATTCTATTCCTCCCAATGGAAAGGAATTTGGGTGGCACAGTGGCGCAGCTGGCAGAGTTGCTGCCTCGCAGCGCCAGAGACCTGGGTTCGCATCCTGACCTCGGGTGCTGCCCGTGTGGAGTTTGCACGTTCTCCAAGTGACCACGTGGGTTTTTTTCCAGGTGCTCTGATTCTGTCCCACATCCCAAGGACGTCTGGGTCCGTAGGTTAATTGGCTTCTGGGAACTGTCCCTGATGTTTTGTTTAGTTTAGTTTAGAGACACAGCACGGAAACAGGCCCTTCAGCCCGCCCTGCCTGCGCCGACCAGTGATCCCCGCACATAAGCACTATCCTACACCCACTTTCTACGTTTACCAAGCCAATTAACCTACAAACCTGCACGTCTTTGGAATGTGGGAGGAAACCGAAGATCTCGGGGAGAACGTACAAACTCCGTACAGACCAGCACCCGTAGTCAGGATCGAACCCAGGTCTCTGGCGCTGTCAGGCAGTAGCTCTACCGCTGCGCCACCTTGCCCACCCTTTCTATGTTCGATGTTTGCCAGCAGTACATCTACCTTTGTGATGTCAACAAAGTTAGATATAAGGCTCTTTTTCCCATCAACTAAATCACTAATAAGCACAGTGATTAACTGAGGTGCCTTTTCACATCCTTCCGGGGCACCACTAGTCACATCCTGCCAATTAGAGTACTTGGCCATTATCGCTACTCTCCCTCTCCTGTTGTGCAGCCAATTTTCTAACCTGGTCAATAACCTGCTTTCAATTCAAACAGTTTTTTTTTTCTCTCTGAGAAACTTTATCAATTCCCTTTGAGAATAAATAACTTTCATTGACATTCTGCTGTCCACTATTTTAGTTATTCCTTCAAGTAAAATCAATCTGGTTTGACAGGCGTAACCTACCCTTTATAATTCTACATTGTCTATTGCTGGTGGACTGGAAACGTTTAAGGTGCTCAGTCACTCTGTCCTTATTGTAGACGAGTAAATTCTCAATTTGGTCTAAAATGGGTTTTTCTCTCTCTCTCGCTCTCTCACACTTTACAGAAGGCTGTGGAGGCCAAGTCAATGGTTATTTTCAAGGCAGAGATACTGCAGATAGCTTCTTGATTAGTACGGGTGTGAGGGGTTGTGGGGAGAAGGCAGGAGAATGGGGTTAGGAGGGAGAGATAGATCAGCCGTGATTGAATGACGGGACAGACTTAGAAACATAGAAACAAAGAAATTAGGTGCAGGAGCAGGCCATTCAGCCCTTCGAGCCTGCACCGCCATTCAATATGATCATGGCTGATCATCCAACTCAGTATCCCGTACCTGCCTTCTCTCCATACCCTCTGATCCCCTTAGCCACAAGGGCCACATCCAACTCACTCTTAAATATAGCCAATGAACTGGCCTCAACTACCCTCTGTGGCAGAGAGTTCCAGAGACTCACCACTCTCTGTGTGAAAAAAGTCTTTCTCATCTCGGTCTTAAAGGATTTCCCCCTTATCCTTAAGCTGTGACCCCTTGTCCTGGACTTCCCCAACATCGGGAACAATCTTCCTGCATCTAGCCTGTCCAACCCTTAAGAATTTTGTAAGTTTCTATAAGATCCCCTCTTAATCTCCTAAATTCCAGAGAGTATAAACCGAGTCTATCCAGTCTTTCTTCATAAGACAGTCCTGACATCCAGGAATCAGTCTGGTGAACCTTCTCTGCACTCCCTCTATGGCAATAATGTCCTTCCTCAGATTTGGAGACCAAAACTGCACGCAATACTCCAGGTGTGGTCTCACCAAGACCCTTACAACTGAAGTAGAACCTCCCTGCTTCTGTACTCAAATCCTTTTGCTATGAAAGCTAACATACCATTCGCTTTTTTCACTGCCTGCTGCACCTGCATGCCTACTTTCAATGACTGGTGTACCATGACACCCAGGTCTCGCTGCATCTCCCCTTTTCCTAATCGGCCACCATTTAAATAATAGTCTGCTTTCCTGTTTTTGCCACCAAAGAGGATAACCTCACATTTATCCACATTATACTGCACTGCCAAACATTTGCCCACTCACCCAGCCTATCCAAGTCACCTTGCAGTCTCCTAGCATCCTCCTCACAGCGAACACTGCCCCCCAGCTTAGTGTCATCCGCAAACTTGCCTTCAATTCCCTCATCCAGATCATTAATATATATTGTAAATAGCTGGGGTCCCAGCACTGAGCCCTGCGGTACCCCACTAGTTACTGCCTGCCATTGTGAAAAGGACCCGTTTACTCCTACTCTTTGCTTCCTGTTTGCTTCTCTATCCACATGAACCCCTAATACCGTATGCTTTAAGTTTGTATACTAATCTCTTATGTGGGACCTTGTCGATTCTGGAAGTCCAGATATACCACATCCACTGGTTCTCCCTTATCCACGCTACTAGTTACATCCTCGAAAAATTCCACAAGATTCGTCAGACATGATTTACCTTTTGTAAATCCATGCTGACTTTGTCCAATGATTTCACCACTTTCCAAATGTGCTGCTATCCCATCTTTAATAACTGACTCTAGCAGTTTCCCCACTACCGATGTTAGACTAACTGGTCTGTAATTCCCCGTTTTCTCTCTCCCTCCCTTCTTAAAAAGAGGGGTTACATTTGCTACCCGCCAATCCTCAGTACTCCAGAATCTAAAGAGTTTTGAAAGATTATCACTAATGCATCCACTATTTCCTGAGCTACTTCCTTAAGTAATGCAGCCTATCTGGCCCTGGGGATTTATCGGCCTTTAATCTATTCAATTTACCCAACACCACTTCCCGACTGACCTGGATTTCACTCAATTCCTCCTTTGACCCACAGTCCCCTGCTATTTCAGGCAGATTATTTATGTCTTCCTTAGTGAAGACGGAACCAAAGTAGTTATTCAATTGGTCCGCCATATCCTTGTTCCCCATGATCAACTCACCTGTTTCTGACTGCAAGGGACCTACATTTGTTTTAACTAACCTCTTTCTCTTCACATATCTATAAAAACTTTTGCAGTCAGTTTTTATGTTCCCTGCCAGTTTTCTTTCATATGACTTGATGGGCCGAATGGCCTAATACTGCTCCTATCACTTATGAACTTGTGAACTTATAATGGAATGTCATGTACTATATCCCGATCTAAGGGAATGATTCCCAAATCTAGACAATTTGCAAAAATATAGTTGGTGCACCAAAAACCTTTGTTCCTATTTTAAGTCCTGGAATGGAAGTAATCTAGTCCTGGGACTTTGTTACTCACCCTCGGACTATCCTTGATCGGACTTGCTGGCTTTACCTTGCACTAAACGTTATTCCCTTGTCTTGTATCTAAATACTGCAAATGAATCAATTATAATCATGTTTTGTCTTTCTGCTGACTGGTTAGCACGCAACAAAAGCTTTTCACTGTACCTCGGTACATGCGACAGTAAACTAAACTGAACTGAACTTTTCTTATGTCAGTGCAGGAAAGTCCTTTGGTACCTGATATGATGTTAGTGTCTTTAAATTGTCCATCATGATGTCTTTTGCCTCCACTCCGGAAACTGATGCAAAGTAATTGTCCGATACCTCCTCCATTTCCTTATTTTCAATCACATATCACTATTATCCGTTTTCAAGGAAGCACATTTCTTCCATACACATCAACATCCCATGCAAGTGTACTTTCATTATCTCTTCTCGTAGATCTTCTTGGCCTAAATATTTATCTTCAACTCACACCCTCCTCCCGCAAAGAAAGATGTGGATGGAGGAAAATGTCATTAACACGCCATTAATCCAATTTTTCATTCCATTATGAGTTAGTTAACTCCAGTTGTTAATAATGTCTGGACTGAACGATGGGAAAAATCCATATGTAGAAACAAGGAACTGGAGATGCTGGTTTACAACAAAAAGACACAAAGTGCTGGAGTAAGTCAGCGAGTCAGGCAGCATACCTGGAGAACATGAACAGGTGAAGTTTCAGGTCTGGACCCTTCTTCAGGCTGTGCGTTTGGTTTCATTTAGTTTCGAAATGTGCGCGGTAACGGGCCCTTTGGCCCACCTAGTCCTCAACGACTAGCGATAACCGTACACTAACACTATCCTAGACACGATTTACAATTTTCACCGAAGCCAATTAACCTACAAACCTGGGAGGAAACCGGAGCTCCTGGAGAAAACACACAGGTCAGGGGGAAAAATGTGCAACTCTACCGCTGCGCCACCATGCCGCTTTGAAAACCATATATTCTAGTAGTCTTTCTTGACATTCAGCTAACACACGCGGTCCAAGTAGAGGTGTTACATCTACAATTTGTTGCTGGTAAGATTTTGACGATTATGGACTGAATAACAACTAGTGTTAGCCTCTCTTAGAAAAACCCCCAAAATAATTTTAGTAATAAGCTGGGCATTAGGTTCAAGTGGAATCTCTATATAACTAAAAGTTTTCGTCTTGTTTATGCGTGTGTGCCCACGATGTGTCAATCTGGTTTTCCTATCTTCTTCCAAACGCTAGGCCACAGCCTGCCCATTTTCACATATCCTACTGACATTTTTCCTGTCGTGGCGATAAACTTCTTCCCGTCTACCTATATTTCCGAAGTTATTAATCTTTCAAGTTTTAAAAACAGCCCCAAAAACTCATCCATTTCGTAAACAGAAAATCCCGAGTGACGTCACAATGCACTCGCAAGGCAGGACAGGACAGGACACTCCGGGAGGGAGGGGCACTCCGGCGCTCGCAGTGAACGAGGAGTGGCAGCGGCTGTCGCCACCCGACGCCTGACGCCCGACTATCTGGTGGGGAGGGTGGTGCCGCGGGGACTGGGCCTGGGCTGGAGCCGAGCCTGGTGCTGGAGCTGGAGTGTGGGCCGAGCCAGGGGCTCGGGACGGGGCCATGACCGGGGCCGACAAAGAAGCCGCCGCTGGAACCAAGGGCGAGCCTGGGTCCGGGGTCAGGGACGAGCCCACTGGAGCTCAGGGGGCGGCCGAGCTGACAGATGGAGTCATCAGCCAAGGCCGGCCCGAGTACGAGAACAAGGCCGAGATCCAGACCGTGGCGCTGCTCTACGACCTGGGTAGGTCCTGGGGCAGGGAATGGGAGTGAGGGGAGGAGGCTGAGAGAAATGAGGAGGAGGGGGATGGGGTTGGGAGTGGGGTGGTAGCTGGAGATGTGGGGGGGGGGGGGGTGTTGGAGGAGGAAGATGGGGAGGGGTGAGCAGGGAGATGCCCCCACCCTATCTACCACCCTCTTTAGCCCCCTCCCTCTCCTTACCCCCCTCCCTATCCCGCCCTCGACCCTCTCGCTCCCTACCCCCCTCCCCCCCACTCTACCCCTCCCTCTCCCTCAGCACACCTATTTATCTTTCTTAATTCTAACTAATGAGTTCCCACTGTCTGCTTCCTTGCTTATAACTGAACAGAAAATCATAATCATTTAGGTTTGAGTTTATTGCCATGTGTACTGTGGAGTGAAAAGCTTTAGTTTGCGAGCTATCCAAACAAACCAAATGATGCTATGTACGAATACAATCAAGTCAAGACAACACACATAAGAAACAGGTAGTGTGAAGAGAAAAATACCAAAGTGGTAGAAAATTCTGTAGTTTTAGAAACACAGAAACATAGAAAATAGGTGCAGGAGTAGGCCATTTGGCTCTTCGAGCCTGCACCACCATTCAATATGATCATGGCTGATCATTCAAAATCAGTACCCCTACCTGCTTTCTCCCCATATCACCTTGATTCCGTTAGCCCTAAGAGCTAAATCTAACTCTCTCTTGCATACATCCAGTGAATTGGCCTCCACTGCCCGCAGCTCCAGCATTTGCTGCATTGGGACTGTACCTTAGCTTGCCCTGAGTTGAGGCCATTCATCCCTTCTACCATTTACCTATCTTTACAAATGGCTCTAGTAACCTGAGTTTATTTATTTTGCAACTTCTCCAGTCTTGCGGCAATGTCCCAGTCACGGTTCGCATGTCGTACCTTCCAAATCAAATTAATGATTCTCATCCCATATGTCTCCAGATAATCAGGTCTAATAGGTTTGTGAGTGGGTGGAAATGTGGACGGTAAGTTGGTGAGTGGGCGGCAGTCTGGCCTCCAACATAATTGGAAGGCCAGACAGGGTGGGACTACTTCACGAGTCTCGGCATGACAGCGACAACGAACATGTAGGCTTCGACCATAATTTGCATGTTGTGATATCTTTTCTGTCTTTCCTGTACATCTATACAAAAATTGTATCACTGGCGAGAAGGTGTTACCAAATCTTGTTGTGTTTAATTCCATTAAACAGAGCGGACAGGAAAATACACACCTCGTCTGCTGTACCAGATATCCGGGCCAAATATCGTAGTTTAGTTTTAGTTCAGTTTATTTTCACGTGTCCTGCGGTAGAGTGAAAAGCTTTTGTCACATGCTAACCAGTCAGCGGAAAGACAATACATGATTACAATTGAGCCATTTACAGTGTGCAGACACATGATAAGGGAATAACGTTTAGTGCACGGTAGAGCCAGTAGAGTCCAAACAAAGATAGTCCGAGGGTCACCAGTGAGGTTGATAGTAGTTCAGGACTGCTCTCTGGTTGTGGTAGGATGATTCCGTTGCCTGATAACAGCTGGGAAAAAAACTGTCCCTGAATCTGGAGGTGTGCGTTTGAACACTTTCTTGACCTTTTGCCCGATGGGAGAGGGGAGAAGAGCGAGTCGTCCATGATTATGCTCCTTGAAATATCTGGTAAAATTCTCAATCAAAACTCTTTTTGTTTTCAATAATTCTGACTTGGATATATATTGTGTTGATGATGGTCAGAATCCTGAAAGTGGGAGTACCTTCACTGTAAGGATTACGACTGTTCACCCAGAGAGTTGTGAATCTGTGGAATTCTCTGCCACGGAAGGCAGTGGAGGCCAATTCACTGGATGTTTTTAAGAGCGAGTTATATTTAGCTCTTATGGCAAAAGGAATCAAGGGACATGGGGGAAAAGCAGGAACGGGGCTACTGATTTTAGATGATCAGCCATGATCATATTGAATGGCGGTGCTGGCTTGAAGGGCCGAATGGCCTACTCCTGCACCTATTTTTTTGTGTTTCTATGCTTCTAAAGAAGGGGCAATTAGTCACGAGCAGTAAATGCTGGCCTTCCCAACGACACCCGTGGCCCATTAGTAAACCATTTTTAGATAGAACTGGCCAGGCAACAGGGAATGTCAAGAGTCAAGAATGTTTTATTGTCATATGTCCCAGATAGAACAATGAAATTGTTGCTTGCAAGAATATAATAAATGAGGAAAAATGTCAGTGTGTGCATATATATATACACACACACACACACACACACACACACACACACACACACACACACACACACACACACACACGCACACACACGCACACACACACACACACACACACACACACACGCACACATATATATATTGTAAGCAGGGGTAACAGGGGATATTTTCTTGTATTCCCCTTGCGAACGCCTCTTTACCTGTTAAAACAGCGGGGAATATAGTTTGTGAAAATGTAGAATATTCATTCCATTCTTGCTCAAATTTTCTTCTAGATGTCTGATATGGGTAATAATAACCTGTCCTCTTCGGGAGATACGACATATATTGCCCTCACTAGATCCATATTGCCCTCGTCTTCGAGGCAACTGCCAGTTCCTTCCTACCTAGGAAGGAACTGCAGTTCAGGTCGAGACCCATCTTCTGAAGGGACTGAAATGGTTCTCGGCCCGAAATGTCACCCAGTCCATGTCTCCAGAGATGCTGCCAGTTCTGCTGAGTTACCCCAGCATTTTGTGTCTATATATATATATACTGCATGTGGGTGCGCGTGCATATGTATGCATATATGTATACATGCTACACGCACATACGCACACATATGTACACATAAAAACAACCAATAATAGTGCAAGACGACAAAACCTATGCCCCCAAGTCTATGCAGTTCAGAGCTAATTTGAAGGTTGTAGTGTTTCATAGCCTGATGGCTTTGGGGAAGAAGCTGCCCCTGAACCCGGACATTACAGTTCTGTGATGCGAGTTATATGCATTTTTTGCATCCTTTTGCAACGTGAGCCAAGGGAATTACATAGCATTTCTACCATAGGAACAGGCTATTTCACCCACCAAGTCTACAATAATGTTATAATGTGATAAAAAGGAAATGGCAGATGTTGTGCCTGTAGTATAATAATGGCAACGTTTTACATTGCCTTCCGCACTACGCTTCTTGTATGTTGATTCAACTTCCTACGAATGCATGTTTTCTTGCTCTTCAACTGCTCCATTTGACGCTGAGGTACAGCTTCTTGCACTGAATTTGGAAACACTTATAATGCCCTCATCATGGCGGGTGGATGTAATGCCGTCATGAATCCATTGAGATATAGTACAGGGTTACACAAAAGGCTGGAGAAACTCAGCGGGTGCAGCAGCATCTAAGGAGCGAAGGAGATAGGCGACGTTTCGGGTCGAGACCCTTCTTCAGATATAGTACATGCATTTCTTCTTCTTAGGTGGCCATGCTTATGTAGAGTGATACTTGTACTGAACTGTATACCAAAATGAATTTCACTGCACCTCGATACATGTGGCAAATAGCCATACCACTCGGTACCAAGGATAACCTATTTTCCGTTCCATGGTTGGTGAGGTGACTGATTCATCCTCCAAGGGATCTACAAATTGGACCACATGGCACAACATAAGCTTGAAGGGGCTGCTGAGTTGTTACTCGGGAAGTCCTACGTGTCTTTCGCCATGTTTAAGAAGGAACTGCAGATGCTGGAAAAATCTAAAGTAGACAAGGCAGCATCTATGGAGACAAGGGATAGGCAACGTTTCGTGTCGAGACCCTTCTTCAGACCCGAAACGTCGCCTATTCCTTCTCTCCATAGATGCTGCCTCACCCGCTGAGTTTCTCCAGCATTTTTGCATATCTTTCGTCATTTTGTCCGTCGTTGCGGGATTCTACCAGGCACTCAAGATATGCAATACCTCATCTTGGATATTCTCTAAACTAAACTAAACTAAACTAAATAAAACTGGAATACTTTGTGCAGTTCTGGTTCACCACAGAATAGGAAGGATGAGATGAATGAATGAATGAATAAGTTTATTGGCCAAGTGTGTACACATACAAGGAATTTGCCTTGGTGCTCCACTCGCAAGTAACAAACACGACATACAGTAACAATTAAGAACGACACGTAAAACATTAAACATTGTTTACAGTGAAGAGGGGAGAGAGAAGATTCACTAGGACGTTACCTGGGATGGAACATTTCAACATAGATCAGATAGATTGGGTTTCTTCCCTTTGGAGTGAAGAAGGTGGAATTTGATTGAGGTGAACCAAACTACGAGGGAGAGAATAAGGTACACGGTGAGAAACCTTGCCCATGAATAGCAATAGAGTATAGGTTTACGGTAAGGGTTAGGAGATGTAGAGGAGATTCGAATATGAAGGAGGGGGTTTGGAAACTGACACAGTGCCAGAGTCAGCAATGATCACATTCAGTTAGTAGATACTATACATGAATCGTGAAGTCGTCGAAGATATTTTTAAGGCAGAGATAGATAGATTCTTGATTAGTACAGGTGTCAGAGTTTATGGGGGGAAAAGGCAGGAGAATGGGATTAGGAGGGAGAGAGAGATCAGCCATGATTGAATGGCGGAGTAGACTTGCTGGGCCGAATGGCCTAATTCTGCTCCTATCACCTATGCCCTTATGACCTCATGACTCCAGGCCACGATTAGTATAAATAGCAAAAGCTTTTCACTGCACCTCGGAACACTTGACAATAATAAACTAAACTAAACCAAACCAGACTAAATAGGCACAATGCAGGAAGGAACTGCAGATGCTGGTTACACCAAAGATAGACACAAAAGGCTGGAGTAACTCAGGCAGCATCTTAGGGGCAGATGCTGTCGGACCCGCTGAGTTACTCCAGCTTTTTGTGTCTCAATAGGTACGATGGTTGGCATGGACATGACGGGCCGAAGCGATTGTTTCCGAGCGTTGGAACTGTATTAGAGCTCGAAGATGTGGCACATTGTTGCGAGTTCTTTATTCTTTCAAATCCTATGCAAAAGTCAGGATTCAGACACAGCCCTTTGTGCATATATTTCACATTTGTGATGCAGCCACAATACATCTTATGCTTAGCAGGGAGCTGCATAAAGGGCTTTACAGAGCAGGGGGCATGCAAGAGGATTCCCATGGTGCTTGAGAAATTATCCCTTGCAGACAAACTCAAAACAATACTCATCCTTTTCGAGGTCGTGGAGCATGCCCTTCACTTATTGACACCGCATTCCACTGCACCCGAGAAGCTTTGAATCTTTTCATTGAAATATTGTAATGTGCTGAAAAAAAAATGTAAGCGGGGGGGGGGGGGGGGGGGGGGGGGGGGGGGGGGCAGTAGGTGTAGTCAGTCTGAAGAAGGGTCTCGACCCGAAACCTCACCCATTCCTTCTCTCCAGAGATGCTGCCTGTCCCGCTGCCAGCATTTTGTGTCTGCAACTAGGTGTATTTAGTTTAGTTTAGTTTAGAGATACAGCGCGGAAACAGGCCCTTCGGCCCACCGAGTCCTTGCCGACCAGCGATCCCCGCACACTAACGCTCTCCTGCACACACTAGGGATAATTCACCTAATCTACAAACCTGTATGTCTTTGGAATGTGGGAGGAAACCGGAGAACCTGGAGAAAACCCACGCAGGTCACGGGGAGAACGTACAAACTCCGTACAGGCAGCGCCCAGGGTCAGGATTGAAACCGGGTCTCTGGCGCTTTAAGGCTTCACCGTGACGCCTGTGTACCTTTTTATGAATGGCAGAGTAGACGTTAATACTGAAGATTCTTGGAGAGTTAACTGTACTCGGGTGTGCTGAATGCATAGAGGCTGTGTTTAGAGAGTAGAACAAAAGTAATTAAAGGTCATACTCTTCTGCGTTGGATTCACCTCTCAATTATCCATCTTTACCTCTTTCAGCCACAAGGATCAGTCTCCACATCTACAAACCTCCCCTCTTCAACAGGAACCAAAACGACGCTGAGAAATCTCCTCACAGTTTCGACGATTCTGAAGAACATCTCCACCTCTCTCCGACATGGCTTCTGCTACACCCTCTCTCGCTGCTCCCCCTCTGTGATTCCTCCTGCTGGGTCTAACGAAGGGTCTCGACCCGAAACGGCACCCATTCATAACTTCGCACATTCATAAGCGATAGGAGCAGAATTAGGAGCAGAATCGGCCCATCAAGTCTACTCCGCCGTTCAATCATGGCTGATCTATCTTTTCCTCTCATCCCCGCTCCTTTTCTCCAGAGATGCTGCCTGCCCCACTGAGTTGCTCCAGCATTTTGTGTCTATCTTCACCAAAAGGACAACGTCGGGGTCCCAGCGCCACCTCGCCATCACATCTATCAGCCGCTTCGCACCATCTACATTGTCAGAACATTTATCTGATATCCAGCAATGCACCAGCAGAGAATTCCTCCAATTCAATGCAAAGAAGACAGAAGCCAAGAGGCCAGATTGCCTTGATGTGTCTCCGTGCCCATGCACACTCACACTAATCTACCTCAGGCTCCAGTGACCAAGGTTCAATGCTCACCTCCGGTGATGTCGGTGTGGAGTATGGATATTCAGCTTCTGACCGAAGTCTGAAGAAGGAAGACAAAAATGCTGGAGAAACTCAGTGGGTGAGGCAGCATCTATGGAGTGAAGGAATAGGTGACGGTTTGGGGTCGAGACCAGTCTGAAGAAGGGTCTCAACCCGAAACGTCACCCATTCCTTCTCTCTAGAGATGCTGTCTGACCCGCTGAGGTGCTCCAGCTTTTTGTATCTATCTATCTTTGGCCTGGGCAGCGTGACGTCGCGCGCAAAGTCCGGCGCCCGGGCCAAAACTCCTCAGCTGGCCCGCCGGCTGGGCTTTGTGTGCAGTCCAGCACCCGGGCCAAACTCATCATTCACCCAGCCACGGCTGAGTCGGTCAACAAATTGCCGTCGGGAATTTGTCCCTTATTTTGACCTTTTGTCTCTTATTTGGGAGTGAGAAAGTTGGCAACCCTAGTGTTATCTGCTGGCAGAGAGTTTTGAGGGTGTGGAAATGGGATAAACTGCAGAAGATGGGAAGGGCCGGTTTATGCTCCTACTGATGAGCATTTTGACGATATCAATTTGTCTGAAACCTTAGACAGGCATCTATTTTTTCCCTGCTTTCCTGTACAGCTGACACACATGCTCCCCTTTTAGCGTTTGCTATGTGGTTACAAGCTCTGTTTTATGGTGTGCTTATTCTTTATATCTCCAGGCCTATAATTTTATTTTCAGGAAGTCCATCATATTTTATTCCTCCTTCTTTCTCCCCTCCTGTCACTTCACAGCTGCAGTGTGTCAATTTCTTTTTATGAGCTATTGCCTTAACAAAGAGGCGTAGTAAAATTTGAGTGGTACTGGGATGTTTAAGAATCATTACTGATTGTCTTTGTGTACCAGTAGGCCTCGATTTAAGCCCGAGGGTTATTTTCTTTCACTAATTCTGTTCCTCTAGATTTATACGAGACTTTCAAAAACCTGCGATCAGTCTGAGAAAAGGAACCATTTGCAAAGAAATAGCTTGAAAGGCAAGTGAAAATAATTAAAGAAGGAATCTATAAATATTTATCTGTACAGGAAATCTTAGGAGTAAACCTCTCAGCAGGGCCTGACCTATAGTTCTCTATGAAAGTGCATTTTGGAATGCCAGTTGTATCTGGTGTAATCTTTTGCCTCACAAAGGTGAATAAAAGCTACCAGAAAAGGAAATGACCAATGAAATGTTGTATCAAGGGGCTTTTTTTGAAATGGTTTGATGAAAAATGCAGCAAGACTCGTTGAACGGCTTTTCAATAAACCAGTCAATCGAGCATACAATGTGGCAACAAAACATCTCACAGCTATGGATTGGAGTTTTGGATTTAATATAATCTGTCATGATTAACCCTGTGCGGGCTGAATGGTTCTCTTTGCATAGTTTAGTTTAGTTTAGTTTAGAAATACAGCGCACGGAAACAGGCCCTTCGGCCCACCGGGTCCGCGCCGACCAGTGATCCCAGCACACTGACACTATCCTACGCACACAAGGGACAATTTACATTGATACCAAAACCTCTATGTCTTTGGAGTGTGGGAGGGAACAGAAGATCATGAAGAAAACCCATGCAGGTCATGGGAAGAACATACAAACTCCGTACAAACAGCACCCGCCGTCAGAATCGAACCCAGGTCTCTGGCGCTGTAAGGCAGCAACTCCTTTGCATTAACAACAAGTATTACATTGGATTTTTGTGATGCAGTAAAATGCCTTAAAACACTTAACAGGACGGCACAGTGGCGCAGCGGTAGAGTTGCTGCCTTACACCGTCAGAGGCCCGGGTTCAATCCTGACTGGGGGCGCTGGCTGTTTGGAGTTTGTATGTTCTCCTTGTGACCGCGTGGGCATTCTCCGGGTGCTCCAGTTTCCCCCTACATTCCAAAGCCGCGCAGGTTAATTGGCTTCTGTAAATTGTCCCTCGTGCCTGTAAGGATAGTGCTCGTGATCGTTGGTTGGCGCAGGCTCGGTGGGCCGGTGGGCCGATGCTGCATCTCTAAAGTCTAAAGTTTAAAGGCGTGGAATCGGGAATAAAATACAGCACAGGCTGTGCGGGTGGAATGGCCTCCTTCCGTGGTGCCAGTGCCAAACAAGTTGCCCCTTCAACGCTGGACCCACTTGCCTGTGTTTGGCCCATACCCCTCAAAACCTTTCCTATCCATGTACCTGTCCAAATGTCTTTTAAATACCTGCCTCAACTACCTCCTCTAGCAGCACTGCCTTGGACTTTGGGCTTCTGTTTTATTTTAGTTGCACTAGGTCATTTGGGCTTCTTGCTTTGTTTTACACTGATATTGTTACTTTTCAATCAAACTTTTCTTTGTTTTTATAATTTTATCTATTAAATATTGCATTGACAGACCTGCTCTGTTGCTGCAAGTATGAATTTTATTGTTCCGTTTCGGTGCAGAAGGCAATTGAAGACTCTTGAATCTTGGATTGCACTGCCCAGATACACACACGGGACAGTTTACAGTATCCAATCAAACTTCCAACCAGCAAGTCGCCGACGGGATCTGGAAGGGAACTGGAACTCTGGGAAGAAACCCATGCGGTCAGAGGGTAGAGATAGATACAAAAAGCTGGTAAAGTCCGGCACCCCATCCAACTCATGAACCGATGATCGGCCATGAGAAGGAGGCGTGCTGGTGTCGGGGGTAAGCGAAGGTCCGAAGGTCGGACAGCTGGCCGGGCTGTCGACCGACGGGGCCGCGGGCGAGGCGCTGCTGCTGCGCTCCATGAGCTGCACTACGTCGGGACGGGTGAGGCGGGGCCGGATGCGGCGCTCCGACCCGACAGTCCCCTCGACCCGAGTAGTAGCAGTCAAATACGGGACAAAGGTGGCCCCGTATGGGACAAACCAATTTAGCACAATGTACGGGATGTCCCGACTAATACGGGACAGTTGGCAACCCTAGATAACACGATCCCTTGCAGCGCACAGGAACGCTGGAACAGGAGAACAGAAAGAGGCCATAGGTTTAAGGTGAAGGGGAAAAGATGTAATAGGAATCTGATGGGTAACTTTTTCCCATGCAAACGGTGGTGAGTGTATGGAATAAACTGCCAGAGGAGGTAGTTGAGGCAGGGACTATCGTAATGTTTAAAAAACAGTTAGGGGGATAGGACAGGTTTGGATGGATATGGGCCAAATGCGGGCAGGTGGGACTAGTGTAACTGGGACATGTTGGGCAAGTTGGGCCGAAGGGCCTGTTTTCACACCCTATGACTCTATGAGGCCACTTAGTCCTTCAAGTGTGTTTTAACAATCAGTGATATTATGGCATACCTGTGACCCATGACACCATATGCCGTGCATATAAGTGTGAGTGTGCCTTTAAAAACTGTGTGTACATAGGGTGTGACGCTTGGTACTTTGCCATTAACGTTAGCTGGGCACTGACAACCTCCAATATAGGATGTTTTGTTGATAGCTCTACCTCTGCTGTCGTATTAGGTCTTACCTAGAGATGCAACTTCACGTACACATTATTGTCGCATATCCTTTCTTACTAAGGGGCGGCATGGTGGCATGGCATGGTTGGAACGGACCTGATGGGCCAAAGGGCCTGTTTCTGTGCTGCGCAACTCTATGAATCATTCAAAACGACAGCATGGGCCGAGGAGCCTAATCCTACACCGACGATACTGCAGTCTGACTTTCTTCCAGCCGACTTTTCCAGACAACTGCCTGCCCGACGCCCCAGCCTCTCCCCTTTCCAGAAACAAAAAACCTCTCTCTGCTCTGCAGGTTAATACAGGATGAACCAGACTACACCTACAGCTCCCCATGTTTTGTTTTTAATTACTGGCTTTCTGATGTTTGCGTTCAATTGGCGGGCCGATGGTGTATGCAACCCTTGCCTCGTGATTTATAATAATGTTCAGAAACCATTCCCGTCATAAATCTTCCCTTTCGGGACACTGCAGATCTCTTCGGTTTTGATTTACTGAGGAAAGGAGGAGGGGGGAATAGTTGCAGGAATCTTGGAGTCCTGCCAGCGTGCCCATCGGGGAATAGTTATGTGATTAGTACACCCCGACAGATCCAACGGTGTGACACCAAACATGTTGGAGTACACTTCCCAGGTTTCCCTTCCCATCGAACAGATGGGTGCTTTGTTTCCCTTCAACAAATACCAGACATGCACGGGAGCTGCCGTTCAACGTGCTCCTGACAGATCTGTGGCAGCAAAGCAGAGCAGCAGAGGCCCAGGTTACAATAACCAGCCTCTCCGTCTCCTCTCAGGACCCCCACTGGTTTGGACCGCCTGGCATTTGGCCCGCTGGCCGGCCGTCCGTCCGTTCTTGACGCCTTCAGTCTTCCGGGCTCGGAACATTCACTTCTCCGAGCTCCCACCTTCGAGACTGCCGCTTTCATCTCCAGGAGATTTCGCAGTGGGGCGGGCAAAACGTGTAGGAAGGAACTGGCAGGTGCTGGCTTAGATAGATGCAAAGTGCCCGGGCACGACTCAGCTGGTCAGGCAGCATCTTCAGACCATCTCGACCAGAAACGTCACGTATTAGAGTCATAGAGTGATGCAGTGTGGAAACAGGCCCTTCAACCCTCCTTGCCCACACCGACCAACATGTCCCAGCTACACTAGTCCCACCTGCCTGTGCTTGGCCCATATCCCTCCCAACCTGTCCCATCCATCTACCTGTCTATTCCTTTTCTCCAGAGATACTGCCTGACCCGCTGAGTTACTCCAGCATTTTTGTGTCCATCTTCGGTGTAAACCAGCATCTGCAGTTCCTTCTTCACCTTTCATCTTATCTCTGACTGAGATTTAGGGCATCTAAAACATAGAACAGTACAGGACAGAAACAGGCCCTAGACCCTACAATGTCTGTGCTGAACACGATGCCAATTTAAACTAATGTCCTTGACCTGCACATGAATGAATGAATGAATGAATACGTTTATTGGCCAAGAATTCACATAGAAACATAGAAACCTAGAACATAGGTGCAGGAGGAGCCCATCGGCCTTTCGAGCCAGCACCGCCATTCATTGTGATCTTGGCTGATCGTCCCCAATCAATAGCCCGTGCCTGCCTTCTCTCCATATCCCTTGATTTCACATGATCCATATCCCTTCATTCCTTGCAGATCCATGTGCCCATCTAAAAGCCTCTTAAACGCCACCATCATACCTGCTTCTACTGCCACCCTGGCAGCATGTTCCAGGCATTCACCACCCTCTGTGTAAAAAAACACACCTCATTTAAAATTTGCCCCCCTGACCTTAAAGCACACGAACAGGCCCTTCTGCCCACAATGTCTGTGCTGAACATAATGTCAGGTTAAACCAGTCTGGCTGCATGTAATCAATATCCTTCCCATTTTCTGCATATCCATGTGCCAATCTAAAAGTGTGCAGGAAAGAACTGCAGATGCTGGATTAAATCAAAGATAGACTCAACTTCAAAACGTAAGGCTGTAGCAGCACAACAGCATATGTAAATACAGTACACTGTAGACAATATAATAAACCAGAGAAAAATGTGTGTGTGTACACACACATACTCACAAATACACACATATATACACACACACACAGAGTGGTGAATCTGTGGAATTCTCTGCCACAGAAGGTAGTTGAGGCCAGTTCGTTGGCTATATTTAAGAGTGAGTTGGATGTGGCCCTTGTGGCTGAAGGGATCAGGGGGTATGGAGAGAAGGCAGGTACAGGATACTGAGTTGGATGATCAGCCATGATCATATTGAATGGCGGTGCAGGCTCGAAGGGCCGAATGGCCTGCTCCTGCACCTAATTTCTATGTTTATATATATATATATATATATATATATATATATATATATATACATAATGCTGGAGAACTCAGCGGTTGAGGCAGCATCTCTCGAGAGAAGGAATGGGCGACATTTCGGGTCGAGACCCTCTTCAGACTGAAGAAGGGTCTCGACCAGATACGTCGCCTATCCCTTCTCTCCAGAGATGCTGCCTCACCTGCTGAGTTACTCCAGCATTTTGTGTCGACCTTTGATTTAAACCAGCATCTGCAGTTCTTTCTCACACATACACGCGCACGCACGCACGCACACACACACGCACGCACGCACGCACGCACGCACGCACGCACACACACGCACGCACGCACGCACGCACGCACACACACACACGCACATGCACACGCACACACATATTTATACGCATATATTTATCTCTCTACATCATCGTCTATATCTCTCGTTTCCGTTTCCTGTGCCTTTCAGTCCGAAGAAGGGTCTCGACCCGAAACGTCACCTATTCCTTTTCTCGTCAATATATATATACACACAGGCCAAAGGGCATGTTCTTGTATTCTTCTACGTTCTATGTTCTTAAAGGATTCCTGGGAGATTAAACTTCAAGACAATGCAAGAGAAAGCAACACTTCTATTTCTTCAGGTTCAAGTGAGTTTATTATCATGTGTCCCTGATAGGACAATGACATTCTTGCTCTGCATCAGCACACAGAACATAGAAGGCATTGACTACAAAACAGATCAGTGTGTCCATATACCATATATAAATACATACACACATGAATAAATAAACTAATAAAGTGCAAATAACAGATAATGAGTTATTAGTTATCAGAGTTTTGTCCGAGCCAGGTTTAATAGCCTGATGGCTGTGGGGAAGTAGCTATTCCTGAACCTGGTCGTTGCAGTTCTCAGGCTCCTGTACCTTCTACCTGAAGGTAGCAGGGAGATGAGTGTGTGGCCAGGGTGGTGTGGGTCTTTGATGATACTGCCAGCTTTTTTGAGGCAGCGACTGCGGTAAATCCCCTCGATGGAAGGAAGGTCAGAGCCGATGATGGACTGGGCAGTGTTTACTACTTTTTGTAGTCTTTTCCTCTCCAGGGCGCTCAAGTTGCCGAACCAAACCACGATGCAACCGGTCAGCAAGCTCTCTACTGCGCACCTGTAGAAGTTAGAGAGAGTCCTCCTTGACAAACCGACTCTCCGGAAGTAGAGACGCTGGTGAGCTTTCTTGACAAGCCACGGAAAGAAAGATGGTCGTGGAGCGGCACGGTGGCGCAGCGGTAGAGTTGCTGCCTTACAGCACCAAGAACTGGGTTCGATACTGACAACTCGTGCTGTGTGTACGGAGTTTGCACATTCTCCCCGTGACCGCCTGGGCTTTCTCTGGGTGCTCTCCGGATGCAAAGACCTGCAGGTTTTGTAGGTTAATTGTAAATTGTCCCTCGAGTTTAGGATAGTGCTTAGGCACGGGGTAATCGCTGGCCGCCACAGACCCGGAGGGCCGGGCTAGTTTCCACTTTGTGTCTCCAATATCTAAAAGGTGTTGGGACACAAGGTGGCAGACTGTGGACAGAAACCGCTTAATGCACCAGAGGTTTGTGCAATCCATTTTCTAGACAATGTCTTCCATATTGCAACTGTGACCACGGTTCAACCTGTGACTCAGTGGCAGAAAAGTGCTTTTCAGGGGGCTCTGGGGTCATCCATTTTTCTTCCCATCAATTGGATTTTTCTTTCGAAAGCCAATGATGGATTCAGGCCCTGTCATTCTAACAAGCCCAACTCCAATGATTAATTCACTCTCAAGTTTCAGCACCCAACCGAAATAACCCTTTCTCATGGACTCTTGTGACTTGCGCCTTGTTACTGAGTTACTCCCTGAAGCAACACTGACAGTGGGGTCAGGGGGCAGTTCGTGGCCCCATCCTCCTCCTTGGGGGGGGGGGGGGGGGGAAGGGCAAGGTTTGGGTCAAAGCTGAGTGAGTGGAATTAAGGAAAGGTGAGGATAGGAGAGGTTGGGGTCAACAGTGAACCGAACCGAGACTGAAACCCATGCAACAATTTCTTCGTCGTGAAATTATATTTAAAAATCTTCAAGCTCCAACGATAACACAAAGAGGTGAAGTCCCTTTACGCAGGGGTTGGGTGTGGTAGCCAGGAATTGCTCCATTCGCACATGACTGTGGTGTGCAAATCATGCAGAACATCCCCTCTGAATAGGCTGCATCGAAAAATAAATTTCACGACTTATGGGTTGCTATTCTGCATTATTGAATCAGAATAATTTAAGTTGTGATTAAACCCTAAACAGCTGTATCTTAGTTTTAGCACGACGTGTCTGAAAATAAGAAGACGCTAATGCAGCCACTTTTTAGTATAGTTCAGAGGTACAGTGCGGAAGCAGGCGCCTTCGGCCCACCGAGTCCGCGCCGACCAGCGATCCCCGCACAGTAAAAGACGGTACGAGTTAATTCCGAGTGATCTCCCGAGTTTGCCCGGATTCGAACTCGGAGATTTACGGTACTGGCCACTCGCCGGTCCTCGGGGCTCTCGTGGACATTTTTCATCATGTTGAAAAATCTTCACGAGTCTTCCCGTGCTTACCTGCCGTTAGCGAGTCTTCCCGAGTGTCTGCCGTTAGCGCTAAGGGACGTCCCCGAGCTCCGACGTACCCGCTACGTTCATTCTCCGTGCTTACCATGAGTTTGATTTTTTTTTAAACTCGGGAGAGCCCTTGGAATGAGGGACAGAGCTATAATATCCTACACAACCTGGGGACAATTTACACTTATGCCTGGCCAGTAAACTTAAAAACCTGGATGCCTTTGGAGTGTGGGAGGAATCCGAAGGTCTCGGAGAAAACCCACTGAGAGAACGTACAAACTGCACACAGGCAAGAACCCGTAGTCGGGATCGAACTCGGGTCTCCGGCGCTGTACGTGCTGTAAGGCGGCAACTCTACCGCTGCGCCATCGTGTCTCCAATACATTTCATGACGTATTTTACTTTGGATATGAATGGAGAGGGAAGAGTGAAGAAGTGCAACAAATATTGCTAGGATAGGTCTATCCTTTCCACAGTGTGTTTTCCAAGCTCCTGTTACTTTGGAGGGGGTTTATTACTCTGGCAAGCCTTAGTGTCATATTGCGGTGAGGCGGTTTTTTGCCGTAATGAGGGTCGGTCTTTCATAATCGGAAAACTGCGAAAGGTTCATAGCCACCCGAAAGCCACAGGCAAGATTGACATATCATTGTTGTTTAAATCATTTCCCAACAGATCAATACTAATTTGTAAGGACCATATGGTAATGGTGTACCCAGGCCTGGCACCGATCATGTTACATCCACTGCATTATGTGGATGTTAAAGGGTTAATTGTTTCCCGGGGAAAAGGCTCCGCGCACAAAGGAAGGGCGACCCCGGGCTGGAGACCTTGGTTGCCACTGAAGGTCAGGGTCATCGACAGCAGCAATAGGTCTATCGCAGCGCGGCAGCTGACTGCAGGCAACCCAGACTTGGCTTCCTGTTGGAATGCATCTGTCGTGAAGGGCGAGAGGGGTTGGGGGGCGGGGGTGGAGGGAGGGGGGGGGTCATGGTCAGGTCCACAGCACTGCAACCTGACCCCTGGTGCTTCCTGTTGCACTGGGTAATCAGTACCACTCTCCCTCCCTTCCCCAGCTCGCTTCAGCTCCCAACAATCCATATCAGTAACACAAGCTACTCTGCACGCCTGGGTACTCTAAATCCCCTGCTCACAGCGGCAAAGCGGATCCAATTGATTTTTCAGCAAAATACTCCACCATCATTGTAGTGTCCATTCTTATTTAGCATGCAGCCTTTTTACTGAGGATGTGTGTCCCAGGGATACAGTATTATCACTAATTCTCTTTTATGAAGATTGCCCGTATGAGTGAATCAATCCCAGTGAGGCGAACACCTGATAGAAATTAATACTTCCACCGAGTCTTTTAAAGCACAAATTCTAAACCATTCTATGTCTCGTCATTGTAACCATTCTTGTTAACCAAATCACTTGAACTGTAACTCCTTGTTAAGCAAATACCTTTTGCCATGTTACATTATTTTTTTTTTTCCCCCTGTCAGAGGCAAAAAAACGGTAAATGTCTTTCAAGGCATTTATTAATCTGAACTTTCCTCGCCGTCACACTTACACGAATTACCGGAATTAAACCAGTTACCTCGGTACATGTGACAATAAACTAAACTGATTTAGCTGGTTAAGTCTGAATTTCTTTTGTAAGTTACTTACTGTGAGTTGCAGAAATCCAGGAAGCAAAACAAATAACATCTTAGTTTCTGCTCTTTATAGATCTGGGAAGTATCAAAATGTTACCTCTTGCTGCAAAATTCAAACTTGTGAAAGGAAAGTGCTTTCTGGCAGGAAAGTTGAGCCAGATTTTGTTTAGGTTGGAGATGCAGTCACAGTTGAGTTTATTGTCACGCGTACCGAGGTACAGTGAAAAGCTTGTGTTGCGTGCTGTCCAGTCAGAGGAACGACAATACATGATTACAATCGAGCCATTGATACATGGAGTCATCGAGTGATACAGTGTGGAAACAGGCCCTTCGGCCCAACTTGCCCACCACCGGCCAACATGCCCCAACTAAACTAGTCCCATCTGCCTGCATTTGGCCCATATCCCTCCAAACCTGTCCTATCCCTGTATCAGTCTAACTGTTTCTTAAATTTGCGATAGTCCCTGGTTCAACTACCTCCTCCGACAGCTCGTTCCAGACATCCACCACCCTTTGTGTGAAAAAGTTACCCCTCAGATTCCTATTAAATCTTCTCCCCTTCACCTCAAACCTATGTCCTCTGGTCCTCGATTCACCTACTCTGGGCAAGAGCCTCTGTGCATCTACCTGATCTATTCCTCTCATGATTTTATACATGATGAGGGAATAACGTTTAGTGCAAGGTAAGCAGGGAACAGGCGCTCAGCTCACCGAGTACATGCTCGCCATCTATCACCCATTCCTTCTATCCAGAGATGCTGCCTGGCCCGCTGAGTTACTCCAGCACCTTTGGTATGTACCGGCATCTGCAGTTCCTTGTTTGGGAAGGTCTGAAGAAGGGTCTCGACCCGAAACGTCGCCCATTCCTTCTCTCCAGAAGTGCTGTCTATCCCACTGAGTTACTACAGCATTTTCTATCTATCCGCAAATCCTTTCTACACACCAGTTATGTGTTAACCCACTTTCTCTCCCAGTCCCTGCACACTCAGGGCAATTTAAAGAGGCAAATTAAACTACAAACTTTGGTATGTGGGAGGAAACTGGAGGTCCCGGAGGAAATCCACATGGTCACAGTAAGATCATGGAGACATCCTAAAACAGATCTTATCCATTTCGTGTCATGGTGTGAAGAGGTATATAAACACCTTCTGGTCTTGATACCCGTGTACATCAAGCTCCCAGCGTTGGCTCCGCACAGTGAATTGATGATCTAAATGTTCAACCTTCTAAAACTATAACTTTCAACTTAACAAACCAACTTTCTAACATTTCTTACTACTTAGGTCCCCTTCGGTCATGGCTGACCATGGGTGTCTCCAGGGTGCTGTTCCCTATATGGAGGACGCCTGTGCGTGACTTTGTTTAACGTGGGGAGACTGGTGCACAGACAGCCACCCCACGGTCCTTGACAGATCTGGGTCAGGATCCAGTGGCACGGAGTCCAAGACGAACGGAGACCCTTTCCTGCTGCAGCCTTCATCCGCATTCCCAGCCGTTGTGACGCTCCACTAAGGTCAGCCATCGTCCTCCGCCTGTTCCACCGTTGAGGTCTTAGTTGGACTGGTCTTTGTGGGAGACCTCCCCCTCGACCTTACCACACTAGGTGGCCCTACCAGGAGCACAGCTCCAGACGGCATCGCTCTCAGGATCTCAGGTCCGCATGAGCTTCTCCACCACGACAAGGCGACAATCCACGGACATTTATAAAACCACAGGTGCACTGCAGAAGAGTTGCTCCCTTACAGTGCCAGAAAACTCATCCGATCCTGACTACCGGCGCTGTCTGCATGGATTTTGTACATTCTCCCTGGGACCTCGTGGGCTTTCTCCGGGTGCTCCGGTTTCCTCCCACACTCCAAAGACATACAGGTTTGTAGGTCAATTGGCTTGGTATGAATGTAAATTGTCCCTAGTGTGTGTAGGACTGTGTGTAGTGTGCGGGGATCGCTGGTCGGTGCGGTCTAGGTGGGCCGAAGGGCCTGTTTCCGCGCTGTATCTCTCAACTGAACTAAACTAAACTAAACTAAAGTACTCCGTACGGAATGAAATCACTCGAGCTCCCTGATCTTTATTATTGAATTACCTCAGCACTCATTTCCCATCTTAATTCTACTCCGAATTTCACTCTGAGGATTAAGATGAATCACTAACACCAGGGCAGGGTTTACTTGGAGTAATTGCCTTTCCTCATTCCAATGTGTAGCGCAGCACCATCTGAATAAACAAGGTTTGGCTCATGCAGAACATAACTCCATGCCATTCCCTTTCATTCCAATTGGACAGAGGTTCCCGTCCAAGAATAACATTTTCTACTCGGCCCATTATTCACTCGTCATTACAACGTTATTCCCGTTAACCACATCAGTGCTGGTGTCAAATACTACCTGGCCGCACGCACGTGTTTCAAGTGTTTGCGGCACAGTGGCACGTTCGGTAGAGCTGACGCCTAAAAGCGACGGCGACCCAGGTTCAATCCTGACCTCTGCTGCCGTCTACTTGGATTTTGAACCTTCTTCCTGTGAAAGGCACTGGGCCTGTACTTGCTGGAGTTTCTAAGGATGGTGGTGGGGGGGGGGGGGGTAGGGGGGGGAGGGGGGGGGGGTCCTCATTGAAAATTGCCGAATAGAGAAATGCCTGGATAGAGTGGATGTGGGGAGGATGTGGTTGAGCCTTGGACCAGAGACCATTATCTCACAATAAAAGGACGCACCTTTAGAAAGGAGAGGAGAAGGAAGTTCTATAGCCAGAGGGTGGTGAATCTGTGGAATTTGTGGAACTTTGTGTTAAAAGTTACCCCTCAAGTTCCTATTAAATCTTCCTCCCCCCCACCCTCACCTTATACCTATGTCCTCTGGTTCCCAATTCCCCTACTCTGAGCAAGAGACTCTGTGCGTTAACCCAAGCTATTCCTCTCATGATTGTATACACCTCTATAAGTCATTGCAAACCTGTGTGTGGTGGTGAATCTGTGGAATTCATTGCCACAGGCAGCTGTGGAGGCCAAGTCCATGGATATTTTTAAGGCAGATGTGGACAGATTTTTGGTTAGTACGGGTGTCAGGGGTTATGGGACAGAAGCAGGAGAATGGGGTTAGGAGGGAAAGGTAGATCAGCCATGATTGAATGGCAGAGTAGACTTGATGGGCCGAATGGCCTAATTGTGTTCCCAGAACTTATGAACGTATGATAATGGTTTGTCCCATGAAGAGACAAAGACCGTTGCAGCTGAGTTGCATGCTGACCACTGCATAAAGCTTGCACCACATCACCAGGGAATACCTCACTGTCCCTGACAGTTCAGTGTTACTCCGGGAACCCCAGCAACACTCGTCTGTAAACTTCACACTTGAACTGTGTGCTTCCAGGGTTTCAGGCCCTGAACTCTCAGCGTGCAGTTGCCAGGGAGATCAGAGCAGGGACATGAGTTCACTGCCTGAATGTAAGTAACCCCCCTGCTCCCTTTACCCAGGCCTGGTACAGCTTGATGGAAAAGTGAATGAAGACTCGTCTCCACCGGTCGGCACGGTGGCGCAGCGGGTAGAGTTCCTTCTTCACAGCACCAGAGTCCCGGGTTCGATCCTGACTATGGGTGTTGCCTGTTACGGAGTTTCTACATTCTCCCCGTGACCTGCGTGGGTTTACTCCTTTCTCCTTTAGGATGCATTTTAATAACAGACTCAGTCTTAGCCAAAGTTTTAACCGCCTGTTCCAATACTTGTGTACATCAATGGGCAACACGGTGGCGCAGCGGTAGAGTTGCTGCCTCACAGCGCCAGAGGCCCCGGGTTCAATCCTGACCACGGGTGCTGTCTGTACGGAGTTTGTACGTTCTCCTCGTGACCTGCGTAGGGTTTTCTCTGGATGCTCCGGTTTCCTCCCACATTCCAAAGACGCGCAGGTTTGTAGGTCAATTGGTTCTTAATGTGCACAATAGCGCTAGTGTGCGGTGTGATCGCTGACCGGCGCGGACCCCGTGGGCTGGGAGGCCTGTCTCTGCGCTGAATCGCTAAAGTCTGAAGTGAAGTCCAAAGTTTGTTTGGTGTCCCTAATACAGGCATACGGAACGAAACGTGAGATGTAGCTGAGGTCAAAGATAACATCAAGGATGGAACCTGAGGCTAGGAAGCTGAGAATGACAGTGACCCTGACCTGTGCAGGCAGAGAAGTCAAGACACACATATGTGAGGCTGCATTTAAGGTCACAGCAAGTCACGTACATCAGTGAGGGCAAGGAGTGCATTGTGAATGTTTCAGGGAATTGGGATTAGAAAAAAATACAACTCTTAAGTAAGAAAATATATTCTCGTCGTGAATCTCATTGCTGGTGATCCTAGTGTGTCGTGCGACATTGTTCAGTTCAGTTTAGTTTATTCTCACGTGTTCGTTGTGTGTGAACCAGTCAGCGGAAAGACAATACACCATTACAATCGAGCCGTCCACAGTGTCGGTAAGGAGTGGGTGAGTTAAGTGGGATAATATGGAACTAGTGTAAATGGTTTGTCAGTGGTCAGTGTGGATCCGGTGGGCTGAAGGGCCTGTGTTCATGCTGTATCTTTTAGTTTAGAGACACAGCGTGGAAACAGGCCCTTCGGCCCACCGAGTCTGCAACTGACCAATAGTTCTATCCTGCACATGAGGGATAATTCACACCCACAAACCTGCACGCCTTTGGAATGTGGGAGGAAACCGGAGCGCCCGGAGAAAACCCACGCAGATCACAGGGAGAACGTACAAACTCCATACAGACAGCACCCGTAGTCCAGATCAAACCTGCGTCTCTGGCGCTATAAGACAGCTACTCCACCGCTGCGCCACCGTGCCGCCATGTTGTGTTGTGGAAAACCACCTTAGAAAAACAATCATGTCATTCGGGGAAAAAGGGGAGCTAAGGGCCAGAGAGGCTCAGACTCGCAATAACAACGTTTTATTCACTGCAGGAACTTTAATAGCTTTAAGTTTATTTTTGTTTCCGCAAGCTAAAATTATTAAGGGCTGCAAACTACGTTGTTTAAAAGAGTACGGTTTCACAAGTGTCAATAGAAGTGATTGCTTGCCGAGTTCTGCTGGGTACGATCGGCTGTGTGAGCCACTCCGTTCATGAGTGGAACACATGGAAATGGTTTTTAAAGCAAACAGCATCGTGGAAACTGATGGCAATGGCGAGAATACGATTGTGCAAAATGATGCTTTGCAGTTATGCAAAAAAAACAATATTCTCCGACCTGAAATGGATTCAATTTTCTAATCCCGTGCAAAGATGTTTACTTTGGTGAAGTCACGCAGAAGTTAGAGGATAACTGCACGAGGCGATTTGGAACCTTGACTCAGAGCTCAGGTGGGACTGTCTGTCGGATATATTGTGTAGGAAGGAACTGCAGATGCAGGTTGACACCAAAGTTACACACAAAATGCTGGAGAAACTCGGCGGGTCTCTGGAGAGAAGGAATGGGTGACGTTTCGGGTCGAGACCCTTCTTCAGACTGAGAGTCAGGGGAGAGGGAGTCTAGAGATATGGAAGGGTAAGCTTTGATCTGTCATTTTCACACCTTACCCTTCCACATCTCTAGTCTCCTTCTTCCCCGACACTCAGTCTGAAGAAGGGTCTTGACTCAAAACTCAAAAACCTATTCCTTCTCCAGAGATGCTGCCTGTCCCGCTGAGTTACTCTCGCATTTTGTGTCTGTCTATTGAATATATTGACTCATCGAATGGCCAACCCCAACATTACTGCATCTTTTTAGACCATACACCGTGAGACCATTTTATTTTGTAGATGGATTGAGGAGCAAGAAAGGGTTAAAAAAAATTAAGGCTCAGAAAACTGCAGCTAGTCTGAAAAGATGTGCTTCAAAATGATGCCTAGACATACCTCTGAGGAATATTCAAGAATACTTTTGCATATGTTTTCATTCTGTTTGTGTATGGTGTGTCTAGTGTTAGCTTTGAATCTGGCTCTTGAAAAACTAGTTTAAAGAAGGGTTAAGTACTATTTTTAAAAACTAGTTTAAAGAAGCATTGTATAGAGCTCTGGTGAGAACACATCTGGAGTATTGTGCACAGTTTTGGTCACCTAATTGAGGAAGAACATCCTTGTGATTGAGGCAGTGCAGCGTAGGTTCACGAGATTGATCCCTGGGAAGGGTTAGTTAGCAGTCTTGTTGTGCGTGGCCCCTTGGGCAAGAGTGACCATAATATGGTTGAGATCTTCATTAGGATGGAGAGTGACATAATTAAGTCAGAAGCAAGGGTTCTGAACTTAAACAAAGGTGACTTTAAAGGTATGAGACGTGAATTGGCCAAGAAAGACTGGCAAGTGATTCTTAAAGGATGACAGTGGATGTGCAATGGAAGGTATTTAAAGACTGCATGGATGAACTACAACAATTGTTCATCCCAGTTTGGCAAAAGAATAAATCGGGGCAGGTAGTGCATCCGTGGATAACAAGGGAAATCAGGGATAGTATAAAAACAAAAGATGAAGCATACAAATTAGCCAGAAAAAGCAGCTTACCAGAGGACTGGGAGAAATTCAGAGTTCAGCAGAGGAGGACAAAGGGCTTAATTAGGAAAGGGAAAATAGATTATGAAAGAAAACTGGCAGGGAACATAAAAACTGACGGCAAAGGTTTTTATAGATATGTGAAGAGAAAGAGATTAGTTAAAACAAATGTAGGTCCCTTGCAGTCAGAAACAGGTGAATTGATCATGGGGAACAAGGACATGGCAAACCAATTGAATAACTACTTTGGTTCTGTCTTCACTAAGGAAGACATAAATAATCTGCCGGAAATAGCAGGGGACCGGGGGTCAAATAAGAACTGAGTGAAATCCAGGTTAGCCGGGAAATGGTGTTGAGTAAATTGAACGGATTAAAGGCCGATAAATCCCCAGGGCCAGATAGTCTGCATCCCAGAGTACTCAAGGAGGTAGCCACGGAAATAGTGGGTGCATTAGTGATAATTTTTCAAAACTCCTTAGATTCTGGAGTAGTTCCTGATGATTGGAGGGTAACTAATGTAACCCCACTTTTTAAAAAAGGAGGGAGAGAGAAAATGGGGAATTATAGACCAGTTAGTCTAACATCAGTAGTGGGGAAACTGCTAGAGTCAGTTATTAAAGATGGCATAGCAGCACATTTGGAAAGTGGTGAAATCATTAGATAAAGTCAGCATGGATTTACGAAATATAAATCATGTCTGACGAATCTTGTAGAATTTTTTGAGGATGTAACTAGTAGAGTGGATAAGGGAGAACCAGTGGATGTGCTATATCTAGACTTTCAGAAGGCTTTCGACAAGGTCCCACATAAGAGATTAGCATACAAACTTAAAGCACACGGTATTGGGGGTTCAGTATTGATGTGGATAGAGAACTGGCTAGCAGACAGGAAGCAAAAGGTAGGAGTAAACAGGTCCTTTTCAGAATGGCAGGCAGTGACTAGTGGGTACCGCAAGGCCCAGCTATTTACAATATATATTAATGATTTGGACGAGGGAATTGAATGCAACATCTCCAAGTTTGTGGATGACACTAAGCTGGGGGGCAGTGTTAGCTGTGGGGAGGATGCTAGGAGGCTGCAAGGTGACTTGAATAGGCTGGGTGAGTGGGCAAATGCATGGCAGATGCAGTATAATGTGGATAAATGTGAGGTTATCCACTTTGGTGGCAAAAACAGGAGGGTAGACTATTATCTGAATGGTGGCAGATTAGGAAAAGTGGAGATGCAACGAGACCTGGGTGTCATGGTACACCAATCATTGAAAGTAGGCATGCAGGTGCAGCAGGCAGTGAAGAAAGCAAATGGTATGTTGGCATTCATAGCAAAAGGATAGAGTATAGGAGCAGGGAGGTTCTACTGCAGTTGTACAGGGTTTTGGTGAGACCACACCTGGAGTATTGCGTACAGTTTTGGTCTCCAAATCTGAGGAAATACATTCTTGCCATAGAGGGGGTACCGGGAAGGTTCACCAGACTGATTCCTGAGATGTCAGGACTTTCATATGAGGAAAGACTGGATAGACTCGGCTTGTACTCGCTAGAATTTAGAAGACTCAGGGGGGGATCTTATAGAAACTTACAAAGTTCTTAAGGGGTTGGACAGGCTAGATGCAGGAAGATTGTTCCGGATGTTGGGGAGGTCCAGAACAAGGGGTCACAGTCTAAGGATAATAAGGAGAATTCTCTGCCACAGAAGGTAGTTGAGGCCAGTTCATTGGCTATATTTAAGAGGGAGTTAGATGTGGCCCTTGTGGCTAAAGGGATCAGGGGATATGGAGAGAAGGCAGGTACAGGATACTAAGTTGGATGATCAGCCGTGATCATATTGAATGGCGGTGCAAGCTCGAAGGGCCGAATGGCCTACTCCTGCACCTATTTTCTGTGTTTCTATGTTTCTATGGTGGGACTGTCATATGAGGAAAGATTGAAAAGACTAGGCTTGTATTCACTGGAGTGTAGAAGGATGAGGGGGATCTTATAGAAACATATACAATTATAAAAGGACTGGACAAGCTAGATGCAGGAAAAATGTTCCCAATGTTGGGTGAGTCGAGAACCAGGGGCCACAGTCTTAGCATAAAGGGGAGGCCATTTAAGACTGAGGTGAGAAAACACTTTTTCACCCAGGGAGTTGTGAATCTGTGGCATTCCCTGCCATAGAGGGCAGTGGAGGCCAAATCACTGGATGGATTTAAGAGAGAGTTGGATAGAGCTCTAGGGGCTAATGGAATCAAGGGATATGGGGAGAAGGCAGACATGGGTTATTAATTGGGGACGATCATCCATGATCACAATGAATGGCGGTGGTGGCTCGAAGGGCCGAATGGCCTCCTCCTGCACCTATTTTCTATGTCTATGTCTATTAGAATGAAATGGAGATCCTGTAAAGATGAGGAAGAGTAAAGGGCCTGTTCCACTTGGCGATTTGTCCTATATTTGTCCTATCAGGGTCACCAAAAGATTTTGAACATTTTAAAATCCAGCGGCGACAAAAAAAAATTGTTGCGACACTTGAGGAAACACCGTGCGTCAATGCGCCTTCACGCCGCATCACGCCACATCACGCCGTGACTTTCTCGGTGACCTGATGCGAGAAATCGGCAGTTCTCGAAAAAATCGCCGAGTGGGACAGGCCCTTAACTATGCACACCAAATGTAGTAGTCACGCATAGATAAGGTGGTCAGCTAGGCCTTTAGTACCGTAAATTGGCCTTCATCAATTTAGAGTATTACAAATTGAAATTGGGAGATTACGGTGACATTTTTACAGGTAATTGGTGAGGCCACATTTGGAGCATAGTGCGCATCTTTGGTTAGCCCTGCCACAGGAAGGTTGTCATTAAGCTGGAAAGAGTGCTGAGAAGATTTACGAGGATGCTGCCGGGACTTGAGAGCCTGAGCCATGAGGAGAGGTTGGGTAGGCTGGGACTGTATTCCTTGGAGCGCAGGAGGCTGAAGGATAATCTTTTCGAGGTGTATTAAAAAATCACAAGGGAGATTAGTTAGGGTGGATGCACAGAGTCCTTTAACCCAGAGCAGGGGAATCAACAACCAGAGGACATGAGTTTAAGGTGAGAGGGGGGAGATTTAACAGGAACCTAAGGGGCAACCTTTTCACACGAGGCAACATGGTGAATGTATGGAACAAGCTGCCAGAGGAAGTAGTTGAGGCAGGGACTATGACAACATTCAAAAGACGTTTGGACAGGTACATGGATTTAGAGGGATTTTGACCAAACATAGGCTGGTGGGACTAGTGTTGATGGGGTACCTTAGCCAGCATGGGCAAGTTGGGTCAAAGAGGCTGTTTCCGTGCTGTATGACTTTGGCTCTGCAGTGCCTGAAATGGGCAAATCTATTCAAGTGTGTGGTGATCGCTAGACAATTGATGATGAATAGTTCCCTTTACCCATCACACAGGATTGAGAGGAAATGTTGGCAGAAGCCAGAGCTTTCACCCATCTAAAAGCCTGTCACATGTATTTACTCAGCTGATTACAGATAAAGTAAGTCAACAATGTTTGCCGGATAGTACACACAGAGATCTCCAGGCATGCAATAAATTATCTTATGGTGTGGACTCATCACTAAAGAATTTTCAAGCTCGATTGGACTAGAAACCACAGTGCGATACAACCTTTTCTGGAGAATATTGGGATAAAAACCACGCACCAAAGAAGAAAATCTTTGATGATTAGGGTGGCACGGCGGCGCAGTGGTAGAGTTGCGCGCCAGTGACGCGGGTTCGATCCTGAATGCAGGTGCTATCTGTACAGAGTCCTCCGTGTGACCTGCGTGGGTTTTCTCCGGGTGCTCCGGACTCCCCCCACACTCCAAAGATGCCCAGGTTTGTCGGTAAATTTGTCGGTGACATTGTAAACTGTTCTGAGTGTGTAGGATAGCGTGAGTGTGTGGGGATCGCTGATCGGTGAGCCGAATGGACTGTTCCCACACTGTATCTCCAAATCAATCTAAACTAAAAGTGTTCAAATGGATACAAAATGAAAATATATAACTCGGAAGACACAAAATGCCGGAATAGCTCATCGGATCAGGCAGCATCTCTGGGGAAAACGTGTGGGTGACGTTTTCGAGTCGGAACCCTTCTTCAGAAGAAGTAGGTGTGCCTTTATCATAGAAAGAGTTTATCGTGAACCTAAAGTGGAAGAAAGTAGATTGGAACCAGTCAGAAAAAGAATGTGAAAGCAATGGTGGAGGCAATGCAAACTGAAAACTGGAAGACTGCAGATCTAAGCCAGCAGAGACGCTTTTACCAAGAAGACTGGAGTTTACTTCAACTGAATCTTGAGTGGAAAACCGAAATTAAGCATCCTTGACCGAAACAAATCATGATTCAAGCTGAAGAGATAAAATAGTTGAAGCAACATGGTAGAATGTGTGGGTTTGAACTATCTCACAAGCGTGTTACTCAGCAATGGGATGCTGGGGTGCAGTTAGAACTATGTGGTATTAGGTCAAAAGGTTATAAGTGATAGGAGCAGAATTAGCCCATTTGGCCCATCAAATCTACTCCGTCATTTAATCATGGCTGATCTATCTTTCCCTCCTCCCATCCCTCCCCATTCTCCTGCCTTCACCCCTTAACCCCCGACACCCGTACTAATCAAGAATCTATCAATCTCTGCCTTAAAAATATCCATTGACTTGGCCTCCACAGCCTTCTGTGGCGAAGAATTCCACAGATTCATCACCCTCTGACTAAAGAAATTCCATCTCGTTTCCTTCCTAAAGGAACGTCCTTTAAGTCTGTGGCTGTGCCCTCTGGTTCTAGACTCTCCCACTGGTGGAAACATCCACTCCATATCCACGTTATCCAAGCCTTTTGTTAGGAGATACAACGGGAGATTAATTGGGAATTACGCATATAAAGCACCTCATTCTTCTGAGCGATATAACAGGAAATGTCAAAGAGTTACATGATCACAAGCATATTTTGGAAGTTGGTCCTATGGAGGTGACGGAAAAAGTGGCTCAATGTTGTTCTGACCAGACCACAAACGTTCCTCTACACACGGGCTAAATACCGTGCCATCAAATACGTCATTACGAAGGTCAAAGAAGACCTGTCGATAGGTAACATTTCAAATAATTTGATTATGTGAGTCTCTCTATCTTTTAATTTTAGTTTTAGAGATACAGTGTGGAAACTGCCCCGTTGGCTCACCGAGTCCACACCGACCAGCGATCCCCGCACATTAACACTATCCTACACACACTATGGAGAATTTACACATACACCAAGCCAATTAAGCTACAAACCTGTACGTCTTTGGAGTGTGGGGGGAAATCAAAGGTCTCAGAGAAAACCCACGCGGTCACGAGGAGAATGTACAAACTCCATGCAGACAGCGCCCGTAGTCGGGATCGAACCCGGGTCTCCGGTGCGGCAAGCGCTGTAAGGCAGCAGCTCTTCCTCTGCGCCACCGTGTCGCTCCATATCCTTTCTAAATGGGTAAGGCAATGTACCTTTATGAAGATCTGACATACACGGCGGGTGTAAATATAATGTAGATTGTTGTTAGATGCATGTGTCTGAGCACTTCCCTTTATATGCACCTGACATTACATAATATTAGAATAAGAATCCACGCACAGATTGCAATAAAAATACTGTACATATTTTGCTCTCTAATATTTAATATCAGCTGAGTCATGAGTGGTGCCTTGTGAACACGTGCATTTTCCTCTTTATAAAAGTCAATGCAGTTTCTGCATCATTGATTGTTCTGACTGATACAGTATCTTTAATTTTTTTCAGGTGTTGATTGCCATGCTGTTTCGTAAAGTAGAAATTATGGTTGTAGAGTTATACAGCGTGGAAACAGGCCCTTCAGCCCAACTTGCCCATCCCATCTATACTCGTCCCACCTGCATGCGTTTGGCCCACATCCCTCTAAACCAGTGGTTCTTAACCTGGGGGTCGGGACCCCCAAGGGGGGGGGGGGGGTCGTTTGAGGCTTTACCGGGGGACATGAAGGGGTCATATATAACATATCCATTTGTTGAGGTTACACAAAAGGCTGGAGAAACTCAGCGGGTGCAGCAGCATCTAAGGAGCGAAGGAGATAGGCGACGTTTCGGGTCGAGACCCTTCCATTTGTTGAGCCCATTTTTAGGAACCTAACAAAGGTACATACCACACACAGTATTTTGTTTGCGTATGCGCGTGCGTGTGCCAAAAAGGTTAAGAACCACTGCAGCCTACCATATCAACGTACAGCGTCTAAATGTTTCTTAAACATTGCGTTGGTACTTATCTCAACTACCTCATCCAGCAGCTCGTTCCATACACCCACCATCGTTAGTGTCAAAAAGGTACCTCTCTGGTTCCTATTAAATCTTCCCCCCCCCCCCCGTCACGCTAAACCTGGTGTCCGAATCCCCTGTTCTTCGCAAGAGACTCTGTGCGGTTACCCAAACATATAGAGGGAAGTGCTCAGACACAAGCTGCGGTATAAGTCATCAGCAAAAGGATTTGATAGCCGGACTGCAAAGATTCTATAATCCGTGGCAAGACGTTTTCAGAGTAATACAGCTCCCAAACCAGAAGAAAATTATCATCTATTTTAGTTTATCTCAGAACACGCCGACTTCATGTTTTTCAAAGAGCAGTCAGAAAGTGTGTTGTGAGTGTTTCAACCATGTCTCACAGCTATGAGGGTTAAGTCAGGATGAGAATGGCCTCCAAAGGCCATCAGCAAAGCACCAAACGCAGTAGCTCTCTAATCAGTTCCATAAAAACAACGACAACGTCCCCAGCATCTATGAACGCAAATGTAGTCAATTCCATTAAAGAAAAAAGCCGACTCGAGATTGAAGCAAGCCAGCGGTTTCGATAAGGTTTGCTTCTAATCTTTCGGTTCAGGCATAAACACTTAAAAAATAAACACTGAAGTCCTTACGAACTGCGTGCCAGAATCTGGCTCTCCAGTCACCCTCCCACACCGCTAACCGGACATACCTTTACACATGTGTAAGGAGGAGGGATGGGGGGCTGGGGGGGGGGGAGCTAGGCGGCAGAGGGAAATAGAGGAATAAATAGTTGGAAATGGCAAATTATAAATAGAACGAGAAGGCAGCATGGTGGCCCGAGAGGTTGTGCATGCAATTCCCAACCAGATGGTCGTGTGATTGAATCCCAGGGGCACCTGTCATTCAGACTCTGTTGCCTCAGTTGGGTGAGTTTTTGGCAGTTCTCAGCTGGGTCACTTGGTATGGTGCCAGTTGATAACAAGGCTCTGCGTCAGAGGGAAGGGTGCTTGGAGGGTTGGCGGGGGGAGGGAGGGAGGGAGGGAAGGAGGGAGGGAGGGGAAAGGAGGGGAGGGAATGGAGAACAAAATCTGCAAGCAATTTTAAGATTAGGTGGCGCAGCGGTAGACTTGCTGCCTTTCAGCTCGCGCAGCCTCGGTTCGATCCCGACTACAGTTGCTGTCTGTACGGAGTTTGAACGTTCTCCCCGTGACCGCGTGGGTTTTCTCCGAGACCTTCGGTTGCCTCCCAAACTCCAAAGACGTGCAGGTATGTAGGTAACTTGGTTTGGGATAAGTGTAAATTGACCCTAGTGTGCGTAGGATAGTGTTAGTGTGCAGGGATCGCTGGTCGGCGCCGGTTCGGTGGGCCGAAGGGCCTGTTTCAGCGCGGTATCTCGAAAACTAAACTAAACTAAACTAAAAAGACACAAACAGGGGTGTAATGCCGAGGATCTATAAGGCGCTGGTCAGGCCGCATTTGGTGTATCTGGAACAATTTTGGGCCCCATATCTGAGGAAGGATGTGCTGGCTCTGGAGAGGCTCCAGACGAGGTTTACCAGGAATGATCCCAGGAATGAGTGGGTTAACACGTGATAAATGTTTGATGTCACCGGGCCTGTACTCGCTGGAGTTTAGAAAGATGTAAAAGAGAAGGAAGATTTTATTAAAACATACAGAATAGTGAAAGGCCTGGATAGAGTGGATGTGGAGAGGATGTTTCGACAAGTGGGAGAGTCTACGACTAGAGTTCACAGCCTCAGAATTAAAGTGCGTTCCTTTAGGAAGGAGAAGAGGGTGGAATTCCTTTAGGCAAAGGGTGGTGAATCTGTGGAATTCATTGCCACAGAAGGCTGTGGAGGCCGAGTCAGTGGATATTTTTAAGGCAGAGATAGATAGATTCTTGATTAGTACAGGTGTCAGGGGTTATGGGGAGAAGGAAGGAGAATGGGGTTAGGAGGGAGAGATAGATCAGCCACAATTGAATGGCGGTGTAGACTCGATGGGCCAAATGGCCTATTTCTGCTCCTATCACTTATGACCTTACGAGAACCTGCATAAGAAAGGAGGAAATGGGAGAGAAAAGATGGGGTGGGGGATGGGCGGGGTGGGGGTGGGGGGGGGGGGGGGGAGGTGGATGGGAGAACGTCTTCACTTCAGTCATCTCAACTGCTCTGAAATGCTGCGCGCAGCTAATGGTACTGACAAAAAGGAATGTACTCTGAGAAAGGCTGTGACACTAGTTCTCCCATCGATCGACAGTGGTTCCAGCATGGTGTACTTGAGCTCATGACAAAGGATTCATGACACAAGTGCCAGAAAATCAATAGGGTGATAGATACTGCACTTGGCAGACCCCATCTACATCACTTTGTTGTGCATTTGTTGTGACATTTATTACTCAGGTAATAAATCCCTCCCCTCTCCACCCCCCCCCCCCCCCCCCCCCCCAATCCTTCTATAAAATAACAAATCGCAGTGTCGCAAATTCATTAACCTGCCATTAATTAAGTAAATGCAAGGAGGGGGAATAGGGAGGAGGTGGGCAAGTTGAGCTGGGTGACAGGGTTAGAAGTGGCTTCTCCCATCTACCTGGAGCGGGCTGGAAGCTACTGCTGCGTTCAATGGCAGTGCAGACAAACCCGCTAATTTAGCACAGCAGTTCGGTCTGTTTCTGCACTGAACACAGTGGCACAGCGGTAGAGCTCATGAGTTCATAAGAGATAGGAGCAGAACTTGTCCCATCAAGTCTAGTAGGAGCAGAATTAAGCCATTGGGCCCATCAAGTCTACTACTCCGCCATTCAATCAAGGCTGATCTATCTTTCCCTCGCATCCCCTTCTCCCCGTAACCCCTGGCACGCGTACTAATCGACAATCTATCTATCTCTGCCTTAAAAAAATATCCATTCACTTGGCCAGCACAGCCTTCCGTGGCAGTGAATTGCATAGATTCACCACCAGAGTTGCTGCCTTGCAGCGACAGAGACCCGGGTTCGAACCTGACTACGGAGTTTTGTACGTTCTCCCCATGACCTGCGTGGGTTTTGTTCGGGATCTCTGGGTTCCTCAGACATTCCAAAGACGGAGGTTAAGTGGCTTGGTCCCAAATGTGTGCAGGACTCGGTGGGCCGAAGGGCCTGTTTCCACGCTGTATCTCTAAACTAGACTAAACAAAACTAAACAGTCTAGTTGGAGGATAGTGGCCTGTGCCATAATGGGCCTGGTCAGTCAGTATGCCCTGCTCGGTCCTTTATTCCTCTTTAACTCGCCCACAGATGATACAAAAGTGAGTGGCTTTGCAGGTAGTGAAGGTGGTTGTGAAAAATTCCAGCAGGATCTGGATCGATTTGCCAGCTGGGCTGAGGAATGGTTGATGGAATTTAATACAGAAAAATGTGAATGGTTGCGTTTTGGGAAGCCCGGGGAGTGTTGTAGAGAAGAGGGATCTAGGATTGCAGGTGCATGGCTCCTTGAAGGTGGAGTCACAGATAGATTGGATGGTTAAAAACGTTGTTGGGCACATTGGCCTTCTTCAGTCAGAGTATTGAGTATAGAAGTTGGGAAGTCATGTTGCAGTTGTATAATACATTGGTGAGACCGCATTTAGAATATTGTGTTCAGTTCTGGGCACCACGTTATAGGAAAGATATTGTCAAGCTGGAAAGGGTACAGAGAAGATTTACAAGGATGTTGCCAGGACTCGAGGGTCTGAGCTATAGGGAGAGATTGAGTCGACTGGAACTATTCCTTGAAGCGCAGGAGGATAAGGGGTGATCTTATGGAGGTGTATAAAATCATGAGAGGAATAGAGCAGGTAGATGCACAGCGTCTCTTGCCCAGAGAGTAGTTGAATTGAGGACCAGAGGACATAGGTTTAAGATGAAGGGGAAAAGATTTAATAAAAATCTGAGTGGTAACTTTTTCGCACAAAGGATGGTGCGTGTATGGAACGAGCTGCCAGAGGAGGCAGTTGAGGCTGGGACTACCCCAACGTTTAAGAAACAGTTAGACAGGTACAGGGATAGGACAGGTTTGGAGGGATATGGACCAATCGCAGGCAGGTGGGACTAGTGTAGCTGGGACATGTTGGCCGGTATGGGCAAGTTGGGCCAAAGGGCCTGTTTCCATGCTGTATCACTCTATGACTCTACCTCTCCTCCACCACAGATTTTAAGTAAACTCCGGGTTTTTTTCCCACATCTCAGAGACATACGGGTTTGTAGCTTGAAAGGTCTCTGTATTGCCCCAAGACTTTCCTCTAGGAAGGCGATGAGCTGGAATTTTGTTAGTCAGAGGGTGGTGAATCTGTGCAAATTCTTTGCCACAGAAGGCTGTGGAGGCTGTCAATGGGTATATTTAAGGCAGAGATAGATAGGTTCTTGATTAGTACGGGCGTCAGGGGTCATGGGCAGAAGGCAGGAGAATGGCGTTAGGGGGGAGAGGTAGATCATCCATGATTGAATGGCGGAGTAGATGATGGGCCGAATAGCCCAATTCTGTTCCTATCACTTATGACCTTGCAACCTTGGTGCGTAGGGTGTGGGAAAGACAGAACTAGGGTAAACAGCAGATCGGTTGCTGTCATGGAGAGTGGGAGAGTTGCTGCCTCACTGCTCCAGACGCCTGGCTTCGATCCCGACTACTGGTGCTGCCTGTGCAGAAACGAGAGATGTAGACGATGATGTAAAGAGATAAAGAATCCTACACGTTCTCCCTGTGACAGTGTGGGTTTACTCCGGGTGCCCCGGTTTCCAAAGCCACGCAGGTTTGAAGGTAAATTGGCTTCTGTGAACTGCCACTAGTGTGTAGGATGCGAAAGTGGGACAACATGGAACAACTGCACGCAGACAGTATATTGGTGAGGCCATGCTTGGAGTATTGGTCACCACATTGCACGAAAGACGTTGCCAAGCTTCACACTGGAAAGGGTGCAGAGAAGATTTATGAAGGTGTAGTCCTCATAACTCGAGGGCCTGAGTTATAGGGAGAGGTTGAGCAGGCTCAGACTTTATTCCTTGGAGCACAGGAGGATGAGAGGGTGATCTTACAGAGGTGTAAAAAAATCATGAGAGGAATAGATCGGGCTCGACTCTGGCTCTCTATGAAGCCTTATGACGATATGACTTAATGACAGCAACCGTGGTCAGGTTCAAACCCGGGTCTCTGACGCTGTGAGACAGCAGCTCTACCAGCTGCACCACTGTGCTGTATTTTATAGCTTCTTATGCCATTTTTTAAATCTGTCCCCCTACAATACCATTGTAATCTGGGAATCGGTAGTCAGTCCGCATACAGCATAAGGCCCATGACAAGCAGTGTGATCATGACCCGATCATTCTTTCATTGATTTTGGTTGAGGGAAAAAGATCAGGGAAAACAGCAAAATAATTCCCATTTACTTCTTTGAAATATGTTGCGGCATCAGAAGCCCCAGTTTAACATTTTATTGTGAAGAGATGGTGCCTGCAACATAACAGCCCTCCTTCAGTACTGCAGTCTATGACACCTTATTCTGCACAAGTTAACAGGTATATTGGACATTACAGCCCACCCTCTCCACGACACGCTGCTCAAACTGAGGAGCTCCTTCAGCAACAGGTTGGTTCCACCAAGATGCGGCACAGAACGCCACAGGAGATCCTTCTTCCCAGAGGCTATCAAACTGCACAACTCCTTCCCCTTCTGTCGTGGGGTAGACTGACTCTCCTCCCCCTCCCCCCCCCCCCCCCCCCCCCCAATCTTTGCACATCCCCAATCCGTTCCACTCGTCACTTTAATTTCATGTTTCATGTATCTTGTGTTTCATGACTGTTGGCCGATCAGTTTCCCTCTGGGATAAATAAAGTTCTGGGATTTATAAAGTTCTGGGATAAATTTATCCCAGAATTTATCTGGGATAAATGAAGTTCTATCGTATCGTATTGTATGATTTTCTATGACACAGTACAGGCAGTGATGTCCAGTACAGGCAGTGATGATCCCTGAGACCAATCAGTAAGCCGACTTTTCCAAAGTCATGAACCTATATTTCCTACAGCCAAGCTGGGCATAACTCAGTGGGTCCGGCAGCATCTCTGGTGACAATAGACAATAGGCAACAGGAGCAGGAGTAGGCCATTCAGCCCTTGGAGCCAGCACCGCCATTCAATGTGATCATGGCTGATCATCCCCAATCAGTAGCCCGTTCCTGCCTTCTCCCCGTATCCCCTGATTCCACTATCTTTAAGAGACCTATCTAGCTCTCTCTTGAAAGTATCCAGAGAACCGGCCTCCACCGCCCTCTGAGGCAGTGACAAGGAATAGGTGACGTCTCGGGTTGAAACCCTTCTTCAGTCTGCTTCCTTATCTCCAGAGAAGCTGCCTGACCCATTGAGTTGCTGCAGCACTTTGGGTCTATCTTCAGTGTAAACCAGCATCTTTCCTACACAATTTATTATTGTTGTTACTTTATTGAAAACTTCTTAAAACATTTGTGGGTGCACTTGTGTGAAGTCTGATTTCTGTCTGATTTCCAAGACAGGCCTGCCAGAACTTGATGAGCCTGTGCATTGAAATAGGGGTAAATAAAAAAAACACATTACAGAGAAAGGTTGAACAAGTTAGGTCTTTATTCTTTGGAGCGCAGAAGGTTAAGGGGGGACTTGATTGAGGTCTTTAAAATGATGAAAGGGATAGACAGAGTTGACGTGGATAAGCTTTTCCCATTGAGGGTAGGGAAGATTCAAACAAGAGGGCATGACATGAGAATTAAGGGACAGAAGTTTAGGGGTAACGTGAGGGGGAACTTCTTTACTCAGAGGGTGGTGGCTGTGTGGAATGAGCTTCCAGCAGAGGTGGTGGAGGCAGGATCGATTTTAACATTTAAAAGTAAAGTGGATAGGTATATGGACGTGAAGGGAATGGAGGGGTATGGTCTGAGTGCAGGTAGATGGGACTAGGGGAAAACAAATGGTCGGCACGGACTGGAAGGGCCGAGAGGGCCTGTTTCCGTGCTGTAATTGTTATATGGTTATATGGTTATAAACTACACTCGTAAAGTTCTTCCAGAATCTCTATTAATACTTACTTTTATGGTCGTGTCTCTTGAATTAGAACTTGAACCTGGAATTTCCGACTCAAAGCACTGGAGAACAAAGGGAGGTGAACACAAAAAGCTGGAGTAACTCAGCGGGACAGGAGGCATCTCTGGAGAGAAGGAATGGGTGACGTTTCAGGTCCAGACGCTTCTTCAGACGGGTTTGGGGTAAGGGAAATGAGAGATATAGGCGATGATTTAGAGAGATAAAGAACAATGAATGAAAGATATGCAAAAAAAGTAATGATGATATAGGAAACGGGCCATTGGTAGCTTTTTGAGAAGCTGGTGCGACTTGGGTGGGGGAGGGATGGAGAGAGAGGGAATGTCGGGGCCACCTGAAGTTAGAGAAATCAACATTCATACCACTGGCTGTAAGCTGCAAAGAACAAAAGGAAGAGCTTGGGGACAAATCTACTCAAGCTTACTCAAGCAGCAGAGGCATCTGAGTTTAGTTTGGAGATCGGAAACAGGCCCTTCGGCCCACTGAGGGATGGCGGGACTGTCATATGAGGAAAGATTGAAATGACTAGGCTTGTATTCACTGGAGTTTAGAAGGATGAGGGGGGATCTTATAGAAACATATCCAATTATAAAAGACTGGACAAGCTAGATGCAGGAAAAATGTTCCCAATGTTGGGCGAGTCCAGAACCAGGGGCCACAGTCTTAGAATGAAGGGGAAGCCTTTTTGGACGTAGGTGAGGAAAACCTTTTCACCCAGAGAGTTGTGCATTTATGGAATTCCCTGCCACAGAGGGCATGGAGGCCAAATCACTGGATGGATTTAAGAGAGAGGTAGATAGAGCTCTAGGGGCTAATGGAATCATGAGATATGGGGAGAAGGCAGGCACGGGTTATTGATTGGGGACGATCAGCCATGATCACAATGAATGGCGGTGCTGGCTCGAAGGGCCAAATGGCCTCCACCTGCGCCTATTTTCTATGTTTCTATGTTTCTGTGAGTCCGCACCGACCAGTGATCCCCGCACACTAGCACTTTCCTACACACACACTAGGGACAATATAGAATGTTTACCAAGCCAAGTAACGTACAACCCTGTACGTCTTAGGAGTGTGGGGAGGAATCCGGAGCACCCGGAGAAAACCCACGCAGGAGACAGGGAGAATGAACAAACTCCATGTAGACAAGCACCCGTGGTCAGGATCGAACCCGGGTCTCTGGCGCTGTGAGGCAGCAACTCTACCGCTGCTCCACCTTGCCGCCCTAGTGGAGTGAAAGTGAAGAGAGGTACAAACACTTGACCCCCTCGGACCGACCGCCCTGTGTCATTTCTACCTGTGTTAAAGGTCAACGGGCTGAGTTCATGATTATTCACCCTAGCTTTCTCCCCGTATCCCTTAATTCCGTTAGCCTAAAGAGCTGTAACTAACTCTCTCTTGAAAGAGAGAGGAACTGAATCCGCCCAGGATCGCTTTGGGCGGTCACGATGGCGCAGCGAGTAGAGCTGCCTCCGTAGAGCGCTTGCAGCACCGGAGATCCAGGCTCGATCCTGACTACGGGCGCTGTCTGTACGGAGTTTGTACGTTCTCCCCGTGACCGCGTGGGTTTTCTCCGAGGTCTTCGGTTTCCTCCCACGCTCCAAAGACGTACAGGTATGTAGGTTAATCGGCTTGGTGTAAATGGAAACATTATGCCCAGTGTGTGCAGGAGAGTGTTAATATGCGGGGATCGCTGGTCGGCACGGACTCGGTGGGCCGAAGGGCCTGTTTCCGGGCTGTATCTCCAAACTAAATTAAAACGCAAAGCCTCGTTGTAGAATCAATCCTAAACGCCATCCGTTTTCCCACCAGTTCCCTTAAAATGAGAGTAATTTTCCCGAGGTTTCCTGTTCCATTCTGCAGATGCTTTTGCACTGTGGTATTATGTTATTCCCTTAATTATTCATGAATTTGCTCGCATACATCCTGTGTAAATATCAGCCGGTAAGCCTGTTAATCTCCAATAAACTATCCTGTTTTCGTAAATAGAAAACGGTTTCTAAATAAATTAGTTTCCATAATGCAATATTCTTAATCTGCAGTTTGTTTTTTAAACCATATACAATTGATGTGTATACACAAATTATAGAAAATGAGACTCCACATAATTGGACATCACTGTGGACACAAAAATATTCACACTGTGTGTACAGGTCACATTCAATGCATCGGTTAGAATGCTTGATGTTATTTGTGCAGTTTGGTCTCGTGTCCTTGCGAGCTCCCCTCTCCTAACAGTGCCAATTCCTTTGCTGGCCTATGGTTGGGGGGGTGCTTTGACCTCCATTAGGGTCATACATTAGACATCAGGGCAGAATTAGGCCATTCGGCCCATCGAGCCTTCTCCGCCATACGATCATGGCTGATCGGATTTTCTCTCCCAACCCCTTTCTCTCTCCTGCCGCCTTCCCGTAACATTTGACGGCATTACCAATCAAGAGCCTATCACTCTCTGCTTCATGACCTGGCCTCCGCAGCCGTCCGTGGCAATGATTCCGCAGATTCCTCGCCCTCTGGCTAAAGAAATTCCTCCTCATCTCCATTCTAAAGCTCCTTTCCAAAGACCCAGCACAGAAAGAATCCAATTTGCCCGTTGTCCATTCGACGACTCCTGCCTCAGAGCCCTGCAATTTGTTATTCTTCAAATATAGTTCCAACTCCCCCCTTCAAAGCTACTCTTGAACCTGGAGGTACTCAACACGTCGGGCAGCACCAGCGGAGGGAATAGAGGGGCGATGTTTCAGGTTGGGATGCTTCTTCAGAGGAGCCAGTGAGAAGCAGGGCCCTGACCCGAAACAGCAGCATCTCCGGAGGGAATGAATGGACAGTTGACGTTTTGGGTAGAGACAAAGGCACTAATGGCAGATCTGCTGTCTCACAGCTCCAGTGAATCAGCTTCACTGCTCACCTCCAGAGCCGTCAATGCAGCGTTTGAAGATTCTCTCTGTGACCATTGTCCGGGTGCTCTGGTTTCCTCCCACATCCCAAAGACGTTCAAGCAGACGTTCAAATCAGTCACCATTTATCATCCCAATGTGCAGGTGAGTGGTAGAATCTGGGTGGGATGGGTGGCGAGGGCGGGGGAGGGGAGGAGTGGGAGGGCGGGGGGGGGGGGGGGGGGGGGGGGGGGACGAAGAGATTGAGGAGAAGATGGAAAGATAAATGTAAATGAGTGCTTGGTGGTCAGCACGGATTTGATGGGCTGAATGGCCTTTTTTTCTTGCTATATGATTCTATGGCATTAAGGATCAGCACTATTTGGTCCATTGACAGAAAGAGAACAGTAGACCACAGGAACATGCCCTTCAGCCCACGATGTCCATGCTAAACATGATGCCAAGTTATCCAGATCTCTTCTGCCTGCACATGTTCCGTATCCTTTCATTCCCTGCAAATCCATGTGCCTATCCAAAAGCTTTTTAAATGCCGCTATTGTATCTGCCTCCGCCATCATGCCCGGTAGCGCGTTCTGTGACCTCCGTCCGCCCTGCGGCCGAACATTTGCGGATCCTTTGCTGGGGATCGACTACGGGAGCTCCAACCGCGGGAGCCTGTGGACTTAACATTGTGGTGCTCGCGGTCCCTTAGTGTTAGAGATCGACTTTGGGAGCTCCAAGCCACAGGGGCTTGTACCGCCCCCATCGCGGGAGTGTCGATCACTCCGACTTCGCCGGCTTCGGGAGCTTCGATCGCCCCAACTGCGGATGGTTCTGGCCGCGGGAGAAAAGAAGGGAAGAAGATAATACAGTGCGCTGTGGTGGCTGTTTATGTTAATTTTTATGTGGTTGTATGTCTTTTTGCATTTTTGGCATGACTGTGTGAGAAATCAAATTTTTTGTATGTTTTTACATAATTGGCTAATAAATTACAATTATAATTAAAACCCGCCCCACACATTTCATTTGAACTTTGCCCCTCTCAACTTCCAGCTATGCCCTCCTGTTCCACCTTAGGAAAAACGTTGTGACTGTCTACCCTATCTATGCCTGACATCATATTATATACTTCTACCAAGTCTCCACTCAACTTCCCATCCAAGTTGGTCTGACGTCTCGTTTTAGCTAAAACCTTCTAATCCAGGCGCCATTCTGGAGAAGGGTTTCGGCCCAAAACGTTGCCTATTTCCTTCGCTCCATAGATGCTGCCGCACCCACTGAGTTTCTCCAGCATTTTTGTCTACCTTGGATAGGTACATGGAGCGTTTAGTTTAGTTTACATCGTGGAATCGGCACACTGAGTCCGAACCGACCAGCGATCCCCGCACATTAACACTATCCGACGCACACTAGGGACAATTTACCAATTAAACCAAGCCAATTAACCTACAAACCTGCACGTCTTTGGAGTGTGGGAGAAAACTGGTTGATCCCGGAGAAAACGCACGCAGGTCACGGGGAGAACGTAGGAAACTCCATACAGACAGCACCCGTAGGTAAACCTCTTCTGCGTCTTCTCCAAAAGCCACCCCATCCTTCCTGTAATGGGACGCCCAGAACTACACAAAATACTCCAAAGTCTTGTAAAGTTGTCAGACCACATTAGTGAACCATCAGTTTCTTCCTCCTCCCTAGTCGTTTGACCAGTTCCACAGTTCTCCACATTGTTTATACCGAAGACTTCACCTTCTCCGGCCAACTTTGGACCTACCAGGCAATGCTCTGCCTAAGGTTAGTCGTGGCTGGTCCTGAGGGGTCCTGATCTTTTCTCGCCTCCAGTTCTTTACCTTCCCCCCCCCCCCCCCCCCCCCCCCCCCCCCCCCCCCCCCCCCCCCCCCCCCCCCCCCCCCCCCCCCCCCCCCCCCCCCCCCCCCCCCCCCCCCCCCACCCCCCTACTTTCAGTCCGAAGAAGGGTCCCGAACCGAAACGTCACCCATCCTTTTTTCCCTCCAGAGTTGCTGCCTGACTCGCTGAGTTACTCCTGCACTTTGCGTCCAGTTTCGTAGCCACCACCGACACGACATTGTTTTGTCGGAATCTGAGATTCATTTTTAATTACCGAATTTAACTTCCACCGCTGTCTTGATGGGACTGGAGCTCATGCTTTTTTGATCAATTTTTTGATCAGGCCTCTGGGCACTAACCCTGTAACATAACCACAATGCCATCATGCCCAAAACTGTAGCCATTGATCTGGCAGCTTCATTAAAATCGGCTGAATTATACTTCCCATGCTCCGTCAACAAAAGCTGGATTATTCCTGATGTATCCTCTTCCTGGTCAGGGGTCATGTGAATAAAACATCATGGATGTGTATAAATAATGCAAATAATAACTTATTACTCAAGAGAATCGGCAACATCTGATGGTCCTGTTAAAAACGTTTCGAGCGCGGGTCATTCTGAACGCCAAGACGATGCAAACGTCTCGATTCAAAAAGAAAGATAATTAATTCTTCAAATAAAATGACAGGCCAACTTTCAATTTTGACACGACAATATCCAACAATTAAATTCCTATTGCGGTCAAGGTTAATTTTGCAGAATGCTGCTTCGACGGAATACCCCCTCACTGAAAGCGCAAATTGGAAAGTCATCTGAGCTTTGCGTACGACACTCAGACTGATCTTACCAAGCACGCACTCAGGACTCACTGCTATTCCTTTGACAAATTAGATTTTAAACAGGGAGGCCAAAGACAGAAAGTCATCTCCAATTTTGTTTAGTTTGCCAAATAAAGTTAGTGTGATCAAATAAATGTACCTTGTTTACTTTAGTTCTGAGATACAGCGCGGAAACAGGCGCTTCAGCCCCAATGAGTCCGTACCGTCCGGCGATCCCCGCGCACAAACACTATCACACACACACACACTTGGGACAGTTTAATGTTCATACCAAGGCAATTAACCTACAAACCGCCACGTCTTTGTAGTGTGGGTGGAAACGGAAGATCTCCGAGAAAACGCACCCAGGTCACGGGGAGAACGTACACACTCCGTACAGACAGCACCAGGAGTCAGGATCGAACCCGGGTCCCCAACACTGTAGGGCAGTAGCTCTAGTGCCACGCCACCATGCCACCCTACTTTGCATTAGCTACCCGTCACCATCATCCATGCTCCCCAATGCTCTTGATGTTATTGAATGGCAACCTTTCCCCCCATCTACCTGTTCAGCATGCGTCCAGTACAACGTCTTTCTTCTCTTGATAAGGGGGAACGATATAAATCACCCTGGCATCGCATTCCACAACTCTTCATACACCTCTAACGCCTATTGTTCTTATCTCTGTCATGGATGGCAAAGTGGAATAATGTGGAACTAGCGTGAACAGCTGATCAATGGTCAGCATGGACTCAGTGGGCAGAAGGGCCAATTTCCATGCTGTATCTTTCAATCAATCAATCTATCTATGTATGGTTCCGTTCGAGGAAAGCATGTTGTACACGTTGATTAAGCTGCAGTGAATTGAAAGAAGTCTAAGTGAATGACCATGTTTGGGCATCTTGATAGTGGGACATGTAGAAACAAGGAACTGCAGATGCTGGTTTACAAAAGAGGGACACAGAGTGCTGGAGTAACTCAGTGGGTCAGGCAACATCTCAGGAGAATGTGGATTGGTGACCTTTCAGGTAGGAACCCTTCTTCGGACTGAGAAGAAAAGGTTTGAAGGAGGAGAGGATAGGTGAAGGGAGGATAGAACAAAAAAGGAGATGTTTCAGACGGAAACGTGACCTCTGCATGTTCTCCTGAGATGCTGCCTGACCCACTGAGTTACTCCAGCATTGGTCTTCTGGGCAGTGGGGCAGGTGTTTTCTGCTCCTGGGATTATGTGGGAAGATACTGTGGGAAGAAGATGATAAAGGCGTAAATGGATGTCAGATGCATAGACCATGTTAAGGCCCTGTCCTACTTTCCCGAGTTACTCACAAACTCTCCCGAGTTTTCCCCTTGATTCGAACTCGGGGAATGTCGGGTAATGTCGGTAGCGAGCCCGTAGGGGCCCATAGAAGTCCGTAATGCCAGCCGTAGGAACTCGGGGCATCAGGTAAGTCGGGACTTTTCTTCAACATGTTGAAAAATGTTCACGAGTTAAAAAAATAGCCCCGAATACCTACGAACCGCTATTAACCTAATTCCCCGAGTTCGAATCAAGGGGAAAACTCGGGAGAGTTTGTGAGTAACTCGGGAAAGTGGGACAGGGCCTTAAGAGTGCCTTGCTGGTAAATGTCAGGAACTTAGGTCTCCAGCACCAAGTGACCAGGTAGCATGTTCCTGAACTTTGTCACGCTGAGTTAGGAGGAGGGGTGTAGATTAGCACTAGTTTTGGTGGTGGGAGTGAGGAAGGTTCGATGAGATACTCTATAAAGTGCTGTTTGCCTGTAAAGTGCTGTTTGAGGTATATAAATCACACCCCATGCCCCCAAGTCAAGTGTGCCGCTCTCCCAATCCTTAGATGGGCAGACGTGGAGAGGATCGATTGAGTAATGCATAAGTTCATAAGTTATAGGAGCAGAATTAGGCCATTCGGCCCATCGAGTCTACTGCTCCACTCAACCACGGCTGATCCATCTTTCCCTATCAACCCCATTCTCCTGCCTTCTCCCCATAGCCCGTAACACGCGGACTGTGTAATTAAAAGGCACAGCAAGGTGAGTCCCAGTTATATGAAAAGTAAACGGCATCTGATAAATTTGTTAGAGTTCTCCAAGGTCGATGGAACCTGTAGACGTAGTACATGTGGATTGCCAGAAGGCAATCGGCAAAATGCCACATTGAAGATGGGTGCTCAGATAAAGATACAAAATATATTGAGTCTTCCCTTCAACAAGTAATTATGGCTGTAAGTTTTACTTCTTTAGCATTTTCAATAGACAATAGACAATAGGTGGAGGACTAGACCATTCAGCCCTTCGAGCCAGCATCGTTGTTCAATGTAATCAAGGCTGATCATCCCCAATCAGTACCCCGTTCCTGCCTTCTCCCCATATCCCCTGACTCCGCTATTTTTAAGAGCCCTATCTAGCTCTCTCTTGAAAGCATCCAGAGAACCGGCCTCCACCGCCCTCTGAGGCAGAGAATTCCACAGACTCACCACTCTCGGTGAGAAAAAAGTGTTTCCTCATCTCCATTTTCTTTTCAATTGCAAATACTCGACAAAGATAAGCAAGCCCAAAGCTAAGTCCAGCAATGAGTGGGTTAACATAAGATGAGCGTTTGACGGCACTGGGCCTCTACCCACTGGACTTTAGAAGAATGAGGGGGGGACCTCATTGAGTCCGAATTTCATCAAATAGTGAAAGGCTTGGAAAGAATGGATGTGGGGAGGATGTTTCCACAAGTGGGGGAGTCTAGGACCAGAGGTCACAGCCTCAGAATGAAAGGACGTTCCTTTCGTAAAGAGATGAGGAGGAATCTATTTAGTCAGAGGATGGTGAATCTGTGGAATTCTTTGCCTCAGAAGGTTGTGGAGGCCAAGTCAGTGGATATTTCTAAGGCAGAGATAGATAGATTCTTGATTAGTACAGGTGTCAGGGGTTATGGAGGGAAGGCATGAGAATGGGGTTAGGAGCTAGAGATAGATCAGCCACGATTGAATGGTGGAGTAGACTTGATGGGCCGAATGGCCTAATTCTGCTCCTATCACTGATGACCTTATGAACCTACTGCCTACACACACGAATGCTAGAGAACAATAGCTAACTTCATATTCAATAATAAGCTATCTACATGTTAACAAACACACATGCTAAATGTTTAACAAAAAGCCCTGACCCAATCCCACATGAGACTCCAAAATGTATTTGCACAGTTAAACTATAGGACAACAAAAACGAGGCATGTGGATGCCAGTGTAGCATTGGGGTTATCAAATGGGCACCTCCCTTCTCTGGTGTTTCATTTGAGTCAGGCCCACAACACCTTGGGTCGACTCAATAGATAGTTCTGGCGTCCGAGAACCATCCCTCTCAATACCTGCGCTCACCACCTATGCTACCAGAATGGACTACTAAGCAACTAAAGGGCCTGTCCCACTTAGGCAATTTTTTAGGCGACTGCCGGCGACTGTCATAGAGTGTGAGTTGCAGCAGGAGGTAAAACTGCAGCAGGTCACCGAAAAACAGGCGACTGAACCCCCCTGAACCTACGACAATGTCTACGGCAAGCTACCGACAACCGGCGACCCATTAGGGCGTCCACCTACGACCACACCTGCGACAACCTACGACCACACCTGCGACAACCTACGACCACACAGGCGACAACCTACGACAACCAAAGTCAACCTACGTCCACACCTATGACCCTGTCGGCGACAACTGAAGACAATTCAGTCTCCGGTACCCTGTCGCCGGTTGACGTAGGTTGATGTAGGTTGACGTAGGTAATTGCCAATGGGGTTCACCGAAGTCAGCCATGGCGTTAACTACGTCACCTGGCAACAACCTACGACAGCACCTACGTCGGGAGAAGTCAAGCTACGCTCACAAGCGCCAAACCCACTGTCGCGGACTGTCGCCGAAAATGTTTGAACATGTTGAAAATCCAGCGGCGACCAGAAAGACGCTATGACTCTTTGGGCGACTGAGGAGACTACTCACGACCATACAGGCGACACCCCGGCGACCGTGTGGCGACAGCCTAGTCACCTAAAAAATAGCCTAAGTAGTACAGGCCCTTAACTGTATAAATATCCACGCAGTAAAGAAAACTACAGACGATTAATTCAACACTGAAATGCTAAACACCCGTGTCCTGTCTTACACATATCCTAACCCTCCATCTCCACATAGAAGATGGGTGCACAGAATAAGATACAGAGTAGCCATACTTCTTCGGAGGGAGGAGGAGAAGTCTGAAGAAGGGTTTCGGCCTATTTCCTTCGCTCCATAGATGCTGCCGCACCCGCTGAGTTTCCTCCAGCACTTTTGTCTACCATAAGATAGAAAGTATTGAGTAGGAAGGAACTGCAGATGCTGGTCTAAACCGAAGATAGGCACAAAAAGCTGGAGCAACGCAGCGGGTCAGGCAGCATCTCTAGAGAAAAGGAATAGGTGGTGTTTCGGGCTGAGACCCTTCTTCAGACTGAGAGTCAAGGGAAAGTGAATCAAGAGATATTTACGGATACAGAGAGAGATGTAGAACCAATGAATGGAGTCTATCTTTCAACACGGTTGAAGGAAAGAAGTAATTAGGGTTATACGTTTTACTTCCTCAGCGTTTTCTTTTCAATTGCAAATAATGTTGGTGGTAAACCAGTGGCTGTATTGTTGACGCTGGTATTTGGCAGAGTAAATCTTGTCAGTGTTAGTTGATGATATCACTTCATGGAAAATACTACTTTGCAAAATTTGCCTACCAAGAGTTACGGTTGAAACAAATAATTTATGTGCTTGTGCGAAGCTTGAAATTGAGAACACATGCTACCCTAATTTGCAAACTAAGCCAAGGTCTCTGATATAAGCGAGGGCCACAGGCATCGCTAAAAGCTCTGTAGTGGGGACAACAGGGAGGCCACTGTGTGGAGCACAGAGTGCTGGAATAACTCAGCGGGTCAGGCAGCATCTCTGGAGACCATGGGTAGGTGACGTATTGGATCGGGAAGGGACGTTAGTCAGTTTAGAGAAACAGGCCCTTCGGCCCACCGAGTCCGCACCGAGCCAGCGGTCCCTGTACGCCAGTGCTATCCTACATGCTGGGGACAATTAAAAATGTCTCACCAAAGCCGATTAACCTACAATCCCGCGCGTCTTTGGAACGTGGGAGGAAACCGGAGCACCCCGGGGGAAAACCCATGCAGGTCACAGGGAGAACGTTCAAACTCCGTACAGTCAGCACCCATAGTCAGAATCGAACCCGGGTCTCTGGCGCTGTAAGACAGTAACTCTAGCGTGCTGAACTATAATTTTGCCTATCCGAATCGACGGATGCCAACCCAAAAGGTTCTCTATCCATGTCCCCTGGAGGTGCTGCCTGACAAAAGCTTCTCACTGTACCCCGGTACACGTCACAATAGACTAAACTGAAATGGATGGCTCATGTCTGTGCAAATGGATCCTATCCTTCGAAGACGCAGGAGCAGATTTGGCCAGGAAACAGCAGATGAACAGCAGGCACCCATCACAGTGGGTGTATGGGACAAGCTGCCAGAGGAGGAAGTTGAGGCTTGGACTATCCCATCGTTTGAGAAACAGTTGGATAGGAACTGCAGATGCTGGAAAATTGAAGGTACACAAAAATGCTGGAGAAACTCAGCGGGTGCAGCAGCATCTATGGAGCGAAGGAAATAGGTAACAGGTACATGGATAAGACAGGTTTGGAGGGATATGGACCAAGAGCAGGCAAGTGGGACTAGGTTAGCTGGGACATTGTTGGCCGGTGTGGGCGAGTTGGGCCGAAGGGCCTGTCTCCACACTGTATCACTCTATGACTCTATGGGTATTAGAAGTAGTGTAAAGTTTGTGCGTTTAAAATGGAGGAGCAGAGAGATGTAGGTGCAAGGTAAAATGAAGGTCAATAATCTGGTCATTAACGATGATATGGTTAGATTATCCCCCCCCCCCCCCCCCCCCCTCACCATGTCATTCTTGATGTTGCTGCCTTTCACCTTGGCAGCTATTGCACACACACTTCCACAAGTAAGACATTCCCTGGGCTTTGGAAGATGAGATCTCTCGCTCTCTCATCTCCAGTTTGACTGGCAGTTGCCAGAATCGATGTGAGCGTACACTGCCAGTGCTCAGCCATGCAGTTAAATGGTCTGTAGTTTATTACTGCCTCTCAGGGTGCAGGGCACTAGAGGAGCTTCCTTATAAATTTGTTTTGCCCTGGGCTGTTCACTCACAAAACGGCGACGTAAGCCATGCTGGGAGTGTGCGCCTGCTTCTCAGCCCTCTGATGGAGGCAGCCTGAAAGACAAGGGCACCTCTGCCCTTCAATCCAACCGTTTCTCCGCACTGCTTTTCAAAGGAACAGATCCAACTGGTCAGGCGCATGGATTGCGCAAGAAAAAACGGTATGAAATTAAACGTGCAAAATTAAATACGTGCAGGAAGGAACTGCAGATGCTGGTTTAAACACAAAAAGCTGGAGTAACTCAACAGGGCAGGCAGCATCTCTGGAGAAAAGGAATAGGTGACGTTTCGGGTCAAGACCCTGCTTCAGACTCACGTTTCGGGTCCCGAAATGTCACCTATTCCTTTTCCCCAGAGATGCTGTCTGACCCGTTGAGTTACTCCAGCTTTTTGGGAATATCTCCCATGCAAAATATGTGCATTGTCCTCTTACAGAGTCATCTGGTTAGCACGCAACAAAAGCTTTTCATTGTATCTCAGCACACGTGACAATAAACTACACTGAGTCATAGAGCCTTAAGGGCCTGTCCCACTTGACGATTTTTGCTGGTGTCAAATCAGTGTTGCCAAAAGATTTTGAACATTTCAAAATTCAGCAGCGACAAAACATTTTTTTTTATGACACTTGAAAAACGCCGCACGTCATACAGCGTCACGCCACGTTACTGCCTCATCATACGTCATCACGCCGCGTATTTTATGGTCACCTGGTACGTCAGTCAATGATGCCGCCCTTTATAGTGTGGAAACAGGCTCTTCGGCCCAACATGTCCCATCTGCACTTGTCCCACCTGCCTGTATTTGGACACATCAGCCCAATGAAGGGAAGAGTTTGAACTTTTTTTTCGAGCTTCCTTAACAGTGAGAATGTGGAGGAGCCACTGTGGTGGATGTTCATGTTAAAATGTGTTTTGCGTGCTCCTTTGTTTTTTTTTGTATGGCTGACTCGGCAAATTCCTCGTATTTTTGTAAAACGTCATTGGCTAATAAAGCATTATTGCGATTGTGATTGTGATTGTGATCCCTCTAATCATGTCCTATCCATGTACCTGTCTAAACGTTTCTTAAATGTTGCGATGGTATTTTGTGTGTGTGCATTCACACACTTGCACTGTGTGTGTGTGTGTGCGTATGAATTTTGCCCTGCGGCAGCGTGTATGCGATGCCATTCAATATAATCGTGGATAATCTGCCCCAGGCCTGCGCCAGCTCCTCATTGCCCCAATTGCCCGCTCTTCAAAAATGTATCTACCTCCTCTCTGATTACCTCCAATTTTCTACTGTCCGCAACCAGAACGCTATGGAGGCCAAGTCAATGGATATATCTAAGGCAGAGATCGAAAGATTGTTGAATAGTGTGGGTGTCGGGTTATGAGGAGGAGGCAGGAGCATGGGGTTGAGATGGAAGGATAGATCAGCCGCGATTGAATGGCGGAGTAGACTTGATGGGCCGAATGGCCGAATTCCGCTGCTACGATTTAACAACTTATGAAGTTAAAATTGAAAGTAGAGGACACTATGATCGGGGGCCCCAGTTTTCCACAGTGTAAAGTGGAACACCATGAAATCATTCGGAAGCTGTCCTGCTTGTGACCTAAGTTATATCACCTATTTGCTGCTATAGGATCATGCGGTCAATTCCCAAAGGAATATTTGCACTTCCAAGGACTCAGCTTTACTTCTTAGCTCTTGAGGTATTATAAATGAACTTACCAAAGAAAGAAAATTGGAGAATGTGAATTAGAGAATTGTGAAATGTCTTACCGCCGAATGTGAATTGGGCACTTATCACATCCATTTACAAGCATTATCTAGATTATTAAGTAATTTTTGTAATTTTTAAATTATTTTTCTATCAAATGCAGTGTCTAAATCTGGAATCTTAAAATCTAGTATCTAATTAAGCCCCAAACCATTGAGCAATTATAAAACTGTCTCCGAAGGCTACAGGCAACATGACTGGAAAATGCATGTGTCCCTTGATGTTACTAATACCTCTGCTGTTCCTACACTTCTTATATATAAATAGAAGGGATCAATAATTAGGGCTTCTTCGTAGCCCAAGAATAAAAGATAATACCTCACAAAGTGTTAGGTGCTCAGGCACCAATCTCAATACACTGGACCAACGAACATCCCTCACCTCAATGGAAGACAGACACAAAATGCTGGAGTAACTCTGCAGGTCAGGCAGCGCCTCTGTGGAAAAGGTATAGGTGGCATGTTGTGTCGAGACACTTCTTCAGCCGTCACGTCCTCACATCAATTAGTACCGGTATAGGTGTTAGATTACTATTGCCTTGTGGATTGAGGTACGGTGAAAAACTTTGTTATGCAGGCAAATCATGAATACGTCAGCTGGTGAAACGGAGAAAATAAAGAGTGCAGAATATAGTCAAGAATCAAGATTGCCATTTGCCCCAGATGGAACAAAGCTGCAGCACAGCAGAATATGTAATCATAATAAATAATAAAACAAAAACTCAGAAAAAAAGAAGAAGCAATAGCAGTGCAATCAATAATAATAATAATAATAATAATAATAATAATAATAATAATAATAATAATAATAATAATAATAATAATAATAATAATAGTCTATTGTAGTTCAGAGCTTATGAGGTTGTGGTGTTTAATAGCCTGATGGCTGTAGGGAAGAAGCTGTTCCTGAACCTGGACGTTACAGTTTTCAGGCTCCTGTACCTTCTTCCCCGATGGCAATGGTGAGATGAGTGTGTGGCCAGGAAGGTGTGGGTCTCTGATGATGCTGGCTGCCTCTTCGATAGATCCCTTCGATGGTGGGGAGGTCAGAGCCAGTGATGGCCTGGGCAGTGGTCACTACTTTTTGCAGTCTTTTCCGCTCCTGGACGATCAAGTTTGCGAACCAGGCCACGATGCAGCCAGTCAGTATGCTCTCTACCGTGCACCTGTAGAAGTTCAAGAGAATCCTCTTTGACATGCCGAATCTCCGTAATCTTCTCAGGAAATGGAAGCGCTACATTAATGGAGAAAATGCAGACGGAAAAAAGTCCAAAGTGGGCACTGGAGGTTGATTGGAAGATTGGGAATTCTGTCTTACCACAAGAGAGGTCCATTCAACGGTCTGGTAACAGCGGGGAGTATTTTTTTCTTGAATCTGGTGGTACGTGCTATTATATGGTCGGCCTAAAGGGAGAGGGGAGAAGAGAGACTTTAGTTTAGAGTTTAGAGATGCAGCGCAGATACGGGCATTTTGGTCCACGGAGTCCGCGCCGACCAGCGACACTAACACTAGCCTACACACACACACCTGGGACAATTTACTATGATTACCAAGCCAATTAACCTGCATCTGAGGAAGGACATTATTGCCATAGAGGGAGTGCAGAGAAGGTTCACCAGACTGATTCCTGGGATGTCAGGACTGCCTTATGAAGAAAGACTGGATAGACTTGGTTTATACTCTCTAGAATTTAGGAGATTGAGAGGGGATCTTATAGAAACTTACAAAATTCTTAAGGGGTTGGACAGGCTAGATGCAGGAAGATTGTTCCCGATGTTGGGAAGGTCCAGGACAAGGGGTCACAGCTTAAGGATAAGGGGGAAATCCTTTAGGACCGAGATGAGAAGGACTTTTTCACACAGCGAGTGGTGGGTTTCTGGAACTCTCTGCCACAGAGGGTAGTGGAGGCCAGTTCATTGGCTATATTTAAGAGGGAGTTAGATGTGGCCCTTGTGGCTAAGGGGATCAGAGGGTATGGAGAGAAGGCAGGTACGGGATACTGAGTTGGATGATCAGCCATGATCATATTGAATGGCGTTGCAGGCTCGAAGGGCCGAATGGCCTACACCTGCACCTAATTTCTATGTTTCCATGTTTCTATGCCTGTACATCTTTGGAGTGTGGGAGGAAACCGGAGCTCCCGGCGAAAAAACACGCAGGTCACGGGGAGAACATACAAACTCCGTACAGACAGCACCCGCAGTCAGGATCGAATCCGGGTCTCTGGCGCTGTGAGGAAGCAATTGTGCCGTCCATGTCCAGGGTGTAAGCAGTTCTTGATTATGTTGGCTGCTTTCTGGAGGCAATGTGAGGTATAGATGGGGGGGGGGGGGGGGGGGGGGGGGAGTGGGGATGGGTGGGGAAGCAGGTTTTTGCCTGAGGGAATGATTTGCATTCACATCTCTCTGCAATTCCTTGCGTTCTTGGGCAAACCAGTTGCTAAGTCGAGCTGTGATGCATGCAAATAGGATGCTTTCAATAGTGCATCAGTCGAAACTGGTCCAAGTCATTACAGACAATGGTAATGCTATACTTAGGTTTTGCAAAATAGTTTATTTTGCAAAACCTAAGCCACAGCTTCCCCATGCAAAGGCACCATTTACGAGGCTATTCCTTAAACGTTAAGTTAATTCTCCTGCCTTCTCGTCACAAGATTTATTGACCAGATGCATAGTTCGGCAAAATGTTTAATCAATAATAAATTAGTTGATGTCTAGTTAAGTTTTTCAGGTTTGAAATGTTTCTTGTTGGGTTACCAGCTGATAAACTATCAATGGGGAACATCGGCACCTAACGTATTCAAACGCTGTACTTCACGCAGAACCAAATGAGTTATTCGTTCGAACAAAGAACTGCAGATGCGGGTTTATACCAAAGATCGACACAAAATGTTGGAGTAACTCAACAGGTCAGGCAGCATCTCTGGAGAAAAAGGATGGGTGACATTTCAGGTTGCGACTCTAATTCACAGATAGAAGAAGGGTCCATATTGGGAATGACGACTGTCATAAGTTCATATGTTCATAAGTGATAGGAGCAGAATTAGGCCATTCGGCCCATCAAGTCTACTCCACCATTCAATCTTGGCTGACCTATCTTTCCCTCTTAACCCCATTCTCCTGCCATCCCATAACCCCTGATACCAGTACTAATCGAGAATCTATCTATCTCTGCCTTAAAAATATCCGTTGACCTGGCCTCCACAACCTTCTGGCCTACACATCCTTTTCTCCAGAGATGCTGCCTGACCTGTTGAGTTACTCCAGCACCTTGTGTCTATTTTAAGTTATTCTTTAACCATTTAGGTCTGATAAACGCCTTTAGCCGCCTGGTCTTCTTTGTTTAAACTTGTAAAAAAAAACTACTGAAAATAGTGCTCACAATCAATGAATACCATCAGTGAAATCAGGGAGCCAAAGGCAAAATACTGTGCACGTTAGGAAAATGAAATCCCCTATTCTAGAGTTTTAAAGTCGCACAGTACAGAAATGGGCCCTTTGATCCAACTGGTCCATAGCGACCAAGATGGTCAATCTATGCTAGTCCCATTTGTCTGCATTCAGCCCATATCTCTCCAAACCTTTCCTATCCACGAACCTGTCCAAATGTCTTTTAAATGTTATTGCACCTGCCTCAACTATTTCCTTTAGTAACCCGTTACATATACCCACTATCCCCTGTGTGAAAAAATTGCCTCTCAGATCCCTATTAAATCTTTCCTCTCTTACCTTAAACCTATGTTCTCTAGTTCTTGATTCCCCTATCTATGGGAAAAAGACTCCCTGGTGCATTCGCCCTATCTTATCTCCTCATGATTTTATACACCTCTAAAGAATCACCCTTCAGCCTCCTCTGTTCCAGGGAATAAAGCCCCAACGTCTCCTGAGAGTTCAGGCCCTCGGGTCCTGACAGCTACAAACACGATTGCTGTTCACTAGGACCCTTTGGTTCCTTCCAATTCCCAATCTGATTCCCACCATGTTTGTCTTATGATCTTCACGGACAGAAGAAATTATTCGTTGGAGCACAACAAATTCCCTCTCTACCAGGCAACTGCACCATTCTACTAACATTCTACCAAGCGGCACGGAGGCGCAGCGGTAGAGTTGCTGCTTACAGCAAATGCAGCGCCGGAGACCCGGGTTCGAACCCGACTGCGGGCGCTGTCTGTTACAGAGTTTACATGTTCTCCCCGCGACCTGCGTGGGTTTTCTCCGAGATCTTCGGTTTCCTCCCACACTCCCAAGATGTGCAGGTTTGTAGATTAATTGGCTGGGTAAACGTAAAAAATGTCCCTAGTGGGTGTAGGATCACTGGTCGGCACGGACCCATTGGGCCGAAGGGTCTGGTTCCTCGCTGTATCTTTAAACTAAACTAAACTACACACCCTGAGCTACTATCGATTTCATAGGAGAAGCCTGGACTATCTTTGATCGGACTTTACTGGCTTTATCTTGCAATAACGTTATTCACGTCATTCCCTTCATCATCTATCTGGCTCAATTGTAATCAAGTATTGTATTTCCACTGACTGGTTAGCACGCAACAAAAGCTTTTCACTGTACCTCAGCACACAATTAATTAGACTCAACTCAACTCAGAGGCAGTTTGAGTGAGCAGTTTGGTCCATACCACCCATCCAGTCCACAGGTGCATCATTTCCCTGAATCCTCCCTGTGATCATTCTTCATTCCGTTAATTATCTCCCAGGTACTATCACCCCATACCTTCCAACTATGATCCTAACCCTCCTATACTGTCTCCACTCCCATCTTACCTAACCAGGCCAGCCTTCACTTATGGCCCATCAGCCGACACTCACAGCCTTCACTGTGGTTCCTTCCAATCCCCAATCTGCTTCCCACCGCACTTGTCTTGTGATCTCCACCTCCTGACAGAAGGAATTAGTCCCTGGAGCACAGGAGGCTGACGGGGTGATCCGAAGGATGTGTATAAAATCCCGAGGGGAATAGCTTGGGTGAATGCACAGAATCTTTTAACCAGGGTTTTTTTTCCCCAGGTTTCACACAAAGGATGTTGGGTGTGTTGAACAAGCTGCCAGAGGAGGTAGTTGGTGCTGGGACTATCCCAACATTTAAGAAGCAGTTAGACAAGTATGAATGAATAATTGATGAATGAATGAATGAATGAAGTAATTAATTAATTAATAAGTTTATTGGCCAAGTATTCACATACAAGGAATTTGCCTTAGCGCTCCGCCCGCAAGTAACAACACGACATACAGTAACAATTAATAATGACACATGAAAACATTCAACATTAATAATGAAACATTATAATTTAAACATGTGAATGAAATAAAATACCAGAGCAAAAAGAGGCTGCAAACCTTTTGGTTATTGAGTAGAGCTACTACTCGTGGAGAAAAGCTGTTTTTATGTCTGGCTGTGGCGGCTTTGACAGTCCGGAGTCGCCTTCCAGAGGGAAGTGATTCAAAGAGTCTGTGGCCAGGGTGAGAGGGGTCAGAGATGATCTTGCCCGCTCGCTTCCTGGCCCTTGCCGTGTACAGTTCGTCAATGGGGGGGAAGGTTGCAGCCAACAGCCTTCTCAGCTGATCAGACGATTCGCTGCAGCCCCCGAATGTTGTGCTTGGTACATGGATAGAATAGGTTTGGAGGGATATGGACCAAATGCTGGCCAGTGGGACTAGTGTAGCCGGGACATGTTGACCGGTGTAGGCTAGTTGGGCGGAGGAGTGAGAGTGGAAAGATTTGATAGGGGTCTCAGGAGCAACCATTTCACACGGGGGATAGAGGGTATATGGAACGAGTTGCTATCGGAAGCAGTTGAGGCAGGTACAAGGGCAGAATAATCCATCTTGACTGCCTGCATGAAGCCTATTCTACCTGCGACAAAGGTCTAATAGAGCTCAAACGAACAAGTGCAGGTCCTTACACTCGCTTTCAGGTACATTACACAACCTTGGCCATGAAATCTCAGCAATTGTACGACACAGATGGTGTTAGTCAGACCAATATGTCCACGCCAGCTGAAACCAAGCTATTAAGGCTGAAGAAGGGTCTCGACCCATTCCTTCCATCCAGAGATGCCGCCTGTCCCACTGGCTTCGATAAAATAGTAAATTGTCCCCAGTGTGTACGATAATGCTATTACATGGTTGATAGACGCAAAGATGCTGGAGTAACTCAGCGGGACGGGCAGTATCTCTGAACAGAAGTAATGGGTAATGTTGCGGGTCGATACCCTTCTGCAGCCCCTTCTTCTCGACCCGCAAACGTCACCCATTCCTCATCTCTCCAGAGATGCTGCCTGTCCCGCAGAGTTACCCCAGCATGTGGTGACTATCTTCGGTTTAAACCAGCACCTGCCGTTCCTTCCTGCACTTCTCAGCCTTTGACCGAGGCCCTGCAGACCACGCCTTCCCCTGTGCCACGAGGTAGCTGTGCAGATAGGGGCAGTGTGGGGAGAATAGACTATAGACAATAGACAATAGACAATAGGTGCAGGAGTAGGCCATTCAGCCCTTCGAGCCAGCACCGCCATTCAATGTGATCATGGCTGATCATCCACAATCAGTACCCCGTTCCTGCCTTCTCCCTATATCCCCTGACTCTGCTATCTTTAAGAGCTCTCTCTTGAAAGTATCCAGGGAACCGGCCTCCGCCGCCCTCTGAGGCAGAGAATTCCACAGACTCACCACTCTCTGTGTGAAAAAGTGGTTCCTCGTCTCCGTTCAAAATGCCTTGCCCCTTATTCTTAAACTGACTCCCCCAACATCTGGAACATGTTTCCTGCCTCTAGCGTGTCCAATCCCTTAATAATCGTATAAGGCCTTGTCGCTTTTCTCGTTTCCACCTACCAGGGATATTACCGGCCTTGGGCAGGTGCAGGCTGTAATGAGATTTAAATCAGTAGGGTACAAGATGCCAAAATTGCTGTCACGCCCCAGATCTCCATGGTGCAATTTGTGTCACATCTTTGCAGGCCGCTCAGATGAGAGACACCGGTTGAGAGAGAGAGAGAGAGAGAGAGAGCGGGGGCCTTCCTTTAACTAGCTACTTCGACCGGGGACCGGCCCACCATCTGTGTGCCCTCCGCTGGAATCTTCTCGGCTGACAAGCACCTTGTTCTCTTCTTATTACAACAATCATCAAGGACCCATGGTTCAAAGAGAAGGAACGGCGAGGGACTCTCCGGGAAAAACAAACCATCCGTGGGGCTTTTTTTGAGTTATGTTTGCCAGTGGGCCGTTCGGTTCCAGCTTCCTGACAGGGGGACGCGGTCCAATGTTGCTCACTCCCGTGCTTCCTCACTCTTCCACCACCCCCCTTTTAATCACAGCACTCACATCGCTAAGCCGGCTGAAATGCAAGGGGTAAAAAAAAATATTCGCCATTACGGATTTACTCCTAGCCGAGCGCGAACTTTTTAGAGTGGGGAGCGGCAGCTCTGTTAAGGTGCAAGGCAGAAAAAGCTGGAGTAACTCGGTGGGTCGGGCAGCATCTGTGGAGAAAAGAAATCGGTGACATTGAGAAGGATGAGAGGGGATCTTATTGAAACATATAAGATTAATAAGGGATTGGACACACTAGAGACAGGAAACATGTTCCCGATATTGGGGGAGTCCAGAACCAGGAGCTACAGTTGAAGAATAAGGGGTAGACCATTTAGAACGGAGATGAGGAAAAACTCTTTCACCCAGAGAGTTGTGAATCTGTGGAATTCTGTGCCTCTGAAGGCAGTGGAGGCCAGTTCTCTGGAAGCTTTCAAGAGAGAGTTTGATAGAGCTCTTAAAGATAGCGGAGTCAAGGGATATGGGGAGAAGGCAGGAACCGGGTACTGACTGTGGATGAGCAGCCATGATCGCAGTGAATGGGTGCTGGTTTGAAGGGCTGAATGGCCTACTCCTGCACCTATTGTCTATTGTGTATTGTCTATTGAGACCCTTCAGCAGACTTCAGACTTCAGCCTGAAGAAGGGTCTTGACCCGAAACGTCACCTGTTACTTCTCTCCAGGGATGCTGCCCGACCCGCTGAGTTTTACTCCTGCATTTTGCGTCCGACTTCGGTTTAAACCAGCATCTGCAGTTCTATTCCCTCCGCATTGCGTTGTGTTCAAGATTCAAACGTGGGTTTTTTAGTGTTAAAAAAAATGATCAATGGAAAATCTGGAAGTTTCGTTTCGGTGTCAGAGTGCTCATCGCGAGCAGCAACATACGTGATAAAAATCTGATGGAAATATCTGCAACAAATAACGCGGCTTGTACAAGGGAAGTTATTATATAACAACGCCACCTTGTTAATGAATGATTTACAGCAGGTGCTCGCCCTGGGCTGATGCTGTTCTATTTTCAGTATTTGGGTTGCACTTTAAACAGTTCACCTGCACAGCTTTTACATATTTGACTGGCCTTGAGGGGGATACGACATATATTGCCTGAAGTAGATTCATATTGCCCGAGTCGAAGACGAGGGCAATATGGATCTAGTGAGGGCAATATATGTCGTATCTCCCGAAAGAGGACAGTCAATATTGTTATTATTACCCATTATCAGACATCTAGTGGAAAATCTGAACATCTCAGCTCGGCGGACTTCCACGTAAAATGTAACCAAATTGGACGCGGCAGTCTTCCTGTCTGCCGTTTGAATATTCTAAATTTCCCACGCAGCGTCACGTTGCCGTCACGTTGCCAAGTTCCCGGATGTGAGACCAGGGGAATATAAGTCTATATTCCCCGCTGTTTTAACAGGTAAAGTCCATAGGCTAGTTCGCAAGAAAGGGGAATATAAGAAAATATTCCCCTGTTACCCTGCTGGCAGTAAAAACGAAGGGAATACAATTTTGTAAAAGCATACCCAGATGTGTGATATGGGTAATAATACGTATTATTCACCACGGTAGACTCGCCACCGTGGTCCGGTGCGCTGTAGGTAAGTAGGTCTTCACATTTCATTCCCTTCCCCGGTAACTCACTCTCATGGCTAAAACGCACCGCGAGCGGCTCAGGCCCATCCCAATTGACGACGGAGTGAACGCCTGGCGTTACAGGACAACCTGCGCGGCGTTACCTCCAGGTGGGAGGAGGGGTGCACCCCCTGGTCCGTGGAGAATGCAAATTGCTAACTTTCATAGCTGTCCACCAGGGGACGGGAGTTGAGCATTTGCCATCCAGCCTTTGGGTCAGTAGTCTGTTATTCAGCGAGATGATCGTGGTGGCGTTGGGTTATACGTTCAGAAGTTCACAAGTGAGAGGAGCAGAATTAGGCCGTTCGGCCCATCAATTTCCCTCCTGGGATAAATAAAGTTCTATCGTATCGTAAGTCTACTCCGCCATTCAATCGTGGCTGATCTATCTCTCCCTCCTAACCCCATTCTCCTGCCTTCGCCCCATGACCCCTGACACCCCTACTAATCAAGAATCTATCTATCCCTGCCTTAAAACTGACTTGGCCTCCACAGCCTTCTGTGGCAATGGACTTTACAGGTTCACCACCCTCTGACTGAAGAAACACCTCCTCATCTCCTTCCTAAAGGAACGCCCTTTAGTTCTGAGGCTATGACCTCTAGTCCGAGGCATCCACTCTATCCAAACCCCAATCCAATTGGGGTTAGCTTTGGCACCACATGCTGTCGAGGCTCTGAGCTGCATTCTCTCTATCCAACTGCAGGAACATCAGGATAAGAACCCTTCAGACGAGGAATTTTCTTCCCGACTTCACTGTGCTCCTCACCAAGGGGCTATTGCGGTGTGAGACATAGTTGGAGAAGAATCCGGTTAAACCCAATCCAAAGATAGACACAAAGTGTTGGAGTAACTCAGTATCTGTGCAGAAAAAGGATGGGTGCCGTTTAGGGTTGGGTCAGTCCGAAGAAAGGTCCCAACCTGCAACGTCTTCCATCCTTTTTCTCCGGAGATGCTGCCTGTCCCGCTGAGTAACGCTGTGTCTATTTAGTTACTCATCCCCAATTGCCCTTGGGAAGGAGATGATGAGCAGCTTTCTTGAACCTCTGCAGTCCTTGAGGTGTGGGTACACCCACAATGCTGCTAAGGAGAGTGTTCCACAGTCTCGACCAAGTTACGGTGAAGCTGCAGTGATAAATTTGAAAGTCAAGGTGACTCATAAGGCAGATAAGACTCAGATGGTGGTGTGGCTATACCTTTGCTGCCCTGGTCCCTTCTAGCTGGGCGATTTTGGGAGATTGGAAGATCTGCTTAAGGAGTCATAGTCAGGTGCGTCTCATAGATGCTACAAGCTGCTGTCAACGTGTGTTGGTGGTAAAGGGAGTGAATTCCTATGGATGGGGCTATCGAGCAAGCTGCTATGTCCTATATGGTTCGAGCTTTTTGAGTGTTACAGAAGCCACACTGATTTAGCAAAACTACCAACTGCAGGCAAAGACCATCTTCCTGATAGAATGGAGCGGCTGGGAATTTAGAAGGATGAGAGGGAACCTTTTTGAAACATATGACTATTAAGGGATTGGACAGGCTAGAGGCAGGAAACATGTTCCCAATGTTGGGGCAGTCCAGAACCAGGGGGCCACAGTTTAGGAATAAAGGGTAGGCCATTTAGAAGGGAGATGATAAATACTTTTTCACCAAGAGAAATGTGAATCTGTGGAATTCTCTGCCTCAGAAGGCAGTGGAGGCCAATTCTCTGGATGCTTTCAAGAGTGAGTTAGATAGGGCTCTTAAAGATAGCGGAGTCAGGGGATATGGGGAGAAGGCAGGAACGGGGTACTGATTGTGGATGATCAGCCATGATCACATTGAATGGCGGTGCTGGTTCAAAGGGCCGAATGGCCTACTCCTGCACCTATTGTCTATTGTCTAAATTGTAAAGATATCAGCATTTGAATCAAATCAATGGGCAATTCAAAGAAACTTTATTGTTGCATGTACCTAGGTTCAGTGAAATGCTTTGTATTGTGTACAGCTCGGTAAAATCACTCAACAGATCTCACCTGGGCTGTACAAAAAGTTACAAAACGTTTGTCAAACAGTCTTATCTTCTGATCGCAGCGGTGAACCAGGCCTTCCACTGCACCTGGCGTCAGCCCCCACCCCCCCCCCCCCCCCCCCCCAAGTCCCCCCTTTGTTCTCAGCGGCCCTGCTGCGGGACCCCCAACGTTCACGGTGCCCCCCCCTCCACCCCCCTCCACGAGTTACTCTTGGCAGCCCACCTCACTCTTGGCATCGTGGGTCATTCCTTCATCGCCACCGAGTCGAAATCCTGGAACTTTCATTAGAAACATCGAAATATAGATAATAGGTGCAGGAGCAGGCCATTCATACCTTCGAGCCAGCACCGCCATTCAATATGATCATGGCTGATCATCCAAAACTGGTACCCCATTCCTGCTTTCTTCCCATATCCCTGATTCCGTTAGCTCTAAGAGCTATATCTAACTCTCCCTTGAAAACATCCAGTGAACTGGCCACCACTGCCTTCTGTGGCAGAGAATTCCACAGATTCACAACTCTCTGGGTGAAAACATTTTTCCTCATCTCAGTCCTTAATGGCCTACCTCTTACTCTTAAACTGTGTGACACCTGGTTCTGGACTCCCCCAACATCAGGAACATTTTTCCTGCATCTAGCCTGTCTAATCCCTTAAGAATTATTTAATGTTTCAATAAGATCCCCTCTCATCCTTCTAAATTACAGTGAATATGTCCAGTCAATCTTGTTCTTTCAGCATATGACAGTCACGCCATCCGGGGAATTAACCTCGTGAACCTACACTGCACTCCCTCGATAGCAAGAATGTCCTTCCTCAAATTAGGAGACCAAAACTGCACACAATATTCCAGGTGTGGTCTCACCAGGGCCATGTACAACTGCAGTAGGGCCTCCTTGCTCCTATACTCAAATCCTCTCGCTATGAAGGCCAACGTGCCATTTGCTTTCTTCACTGCCTGCTGTACCTTTATTATGAGACTTGAAAGTCAGAAATAAAATATAGATGAATGTTAGGGTGAATTGTGATTAATAATCCCGGCTGTTTTTCTTCCTTGCTGGTATTGATTGTTGACTTGTGGCAAGGCCCTTGGAATATCAGGAGATGAGACCTTCTCCACAAGGTAGCAGTCTGACCCTCTGCTGTGAGGTAGCAAAGATCTGAAACAGGCCCTTCAGCCCATCACACCAATGCCGACCTGTTTGCTAATCCCATTTACCCGTGTTAGGACCGCATCCTGCTACACCTTGCCTATTTAAGTGCCTGCTCTTAAACATTGCAATTACTCTTGATTCCACCAGAGTAGGGGAGCCAAGAACCAGAGGACATAGGTTTAAGGTGAAGGGAGAACGATTTAAAATGAAGCTGGGGGGCAACATTTTCACACAGAGGGTGGTTTGTATACGGAACGAGCTGCTAGAGGCAGGTACAGTAACAACATTTAAAAGGCATTTGGACTGGTACATGGATAGGAAGTTTATAGGGATATCGGCCAAGCACAGGCAGGTGGGACTCACGTAGATGGGGCATCTTGGTCATCATGGGCAAGTTGGGCCAAAGGGCCTCTTTCCATGCTCGTTGACACTTCCTCTGACAGCACTTTCCAGGTATTAACCACTCTCTGTGTAAAATAGAAACCTACCCCCTATAATCCCATTTAAATCCCCTGTATCTTCCCTAAAATTATGCTTTCGTGTTTTTGATAGTATTACCACGGGGGGAAAAAAGTTAAAGAAATTCAGGAACTCGCCTCAGAGCTATTCACAACATCAAATGGTGAATGGTTTTCAACCTGAAACATTAACCCTGCTTCTATTTCCACAGATGCTGCCTGACCTGCTGAGCATTTGGTCTATTTTCTGTTTATATTGTGAAAAATATCCTCCCTGTAGAAAATACAGTAATGGAAGAGGGAGAGTCACCTTCACCAACAGTTAGTTTAATTTAGTTTAGTTTGGAGATACAGCAAGGAAACAGGTCTTTCAGCCCACCGAACCGCGCCGACCATTAACACCCAGGGACAATTTACACGTTAAACACGCCAATTGACCTACAAACCTGTACGTCTTTGGAGTGTGGGAGGAAACCGAAGATCTCGGAGAAAACGCACGCAGGTCACGAGGAAAACGTACAAACTCCGTACAGACAAGCACCCGTGGTCGGGATCGAACCCGGGTCTCCAGCGCCGCATCGCTGTCAGGCAGCAACTCTACCACTGCGCCATCGTGCCGGAAGAGGGAGACTTATCTTCACCCACCGTTAGTTAAACGGCAGTAAGCATTGGCCTTCACCTTACCTCGTGAACAAGTGAAGCTAGCAATCAGCTTGCCTCATGAACAAGTGGGAAAAAAAAAGTTACATTGACCCACATAAAAGGGAAGTTCGAACTAAAACAACTTGGTCCAACAGTTTCCATTTAATATTTGAGGAAGCCTTAACTGTTGAGAGACGCGTAGAAACACGAAGGTTCAGGGACAAATTCCAGAGCTTAATGTGTGGTTGCCAATAGTGACCTGATTAAAGAAAATGAGTGCACGCCAGAGGTCAAAATCAGAGAAATACCTCACAGGCCTGAAAAGTGAGAAGGTTATAGTGATAGGAGGGACCTGAAAACAGGTGGGAAAGTTAAAAATACATTGTTTTTTTGGAGCGTGTGACAATGTAGGGCAATGAGTACAAGGGGTGAGGGTTGAACAGGACTTGGTGTGAGATGAGATCCAGCCAACAGATTTGCGGATGAATGAGTCGCTCTTGGAAGGTGGAAACCGGGGGTGGGGGGGGGGGGGGGGGGGTTGGGGTCTGGAGCCAGGAACAGGTTTGAATTGGGGGGGGGGGGGGGGAGGGTGCAGAGAGGACTGGGAAACGTGGGTGCAGAGGGAGAGAGGGAAAGGGCGGGAGAAAGGCAGTGGGGTCGGAGAGAGGCTGGGTAAACAGGAGATACAGTGGGAGGTTGTGATAGGGAGAGGGAACGGGCGAACAGGAACGGGTGACGTTTCGGTGAAGGTGTTATGGGGGGGAAAAGGAGTATGGGACGAGTGAAGGCCTGAGTGGGTCAGAGAGTGTGCTTTTTTTTTTAGAGAAACAGTGCAAAAAAGGCTCTTCAGCCCATCGAACCCACAATGAGCAACAATCCCTGCTGATTAACTCTACCCTACACACGCTACGGACAATTGTACGTTTACACCAAGCCAATTAAGCTGCAAACCTATACGTCTTTGGAATGTGGGAGGAAACCTAAGATCTCGGAGAAAACCCACGCAGGTCACGGGGAGAACGTACAAACTTGGTACAGACAGCAGCCGTGGTCGGGATCGAACCCGGGTCTCTGGCGCTGAAAGGGAGCAACTCTACCGCTGCGCCACCGTCCGATAATCTGAAGAAAGATTCCGAAAAAGGGTCTCAATCAGAAACATCACCCATTCCTGTTTGCTCTATTATTTTGTAAGTTGCTACTAGGGCTCAGCTTCAAACTGTGTTCCCCGGTATAGTGTAAAGTCCTCTGTGGGCATCACCTCTGTGTGTCCATATATCCAGGTGCACATTTGATATGATTTCCACAGCGGTGAAACCAAGGCTGCAAGCGATAGGGTCCCGATAGGGTGCAAGGGCAAATCCCAAATCGCATCCTTTTTCTCCAGGAATCGAGGGCCAGATTGAAGACATATGTTCGAGGTGAAGGGTGAAAAATGTAATAGGAATCCGAGGGGTAACTTTTTCACACAGAGGGTGGTGGGTGTGTGGAGGTAGTTGAGGCTGGGACTATCCCTTTGTTCAAGAAACAGTTGGACAGGTACATGGAGAGGACAGGTTTGGAGGGTTACGGACCAAGCGCAGGCAAGTGGGACTAGGGTAGCTGGGACATTGTTGGCCGGAGTGGGCGAATTGGGCCGAAGGGCCTGTTTCCACACTGTGTCACTCTACGATTCTATGACTAGACGCTGCCTGTCCCGTTGAGTTACTCCAGCACTTTGTGCCTATCTTCACTACAGGTGTGGTAACATCAGTGGGAATTGCTGGATTTGCCTGGGAGTATGTTTCTTTTTTTCCAGGAGGCTTGTAACGTTCTGCTATGCTGAAGTAACCATTTAGATACTCCTTCAGGCATCAGCTGGAGGTGAAGTACATACCCCGTGTAAAACTCTGGACAGTTTATGATCCAAATACCTGATGGGGAACTGGAGCGAGGGAGGATGCACTAACTCCCTGAACAGGAACATGTCCTCACATTTATCATTCCCCTTCGTCCTGCTGAGTCTTGCCAATAAGTCTGTTACCTAATTCCAATCCTCTCCTCTCCAGACCACATTAGTGCCTTCAGGCTTTGCTGGTTTCAGAGCTATTTGATTTGATTCTGGTGTAAATATGTGATGTTCCCATGCATTGAGATGTAAAAATGGATCGCTTTGTTCCACTGTACAGGCGTGTGGCCACCACCCAGGGGCTCGATCATGGTCTAAAACTCGGCCAATTTGTTGTCTCCAGGCACGGATTATTGCTACACAATTGTGACCTGGAACAGCTTCTTCCCAACAACCATCAGGCTATTGACGGCTACCAACACCCAACTTAACTCTGAACTACCAACTGTCTTTTTCATTTTTGCACTATTTGCACTATTGTTTTTTGTTTAATTGAATGAACTTATTTTTGTTGTTTATTATGCTATTTACTGAGATACGGTCCTAAGGTCATAAGTGATAGTAGCATAAGGCCATTCGGCCCATCAAGTCTACTCTGCCACTCAATCATATAATGATCTATCTCTCCCTCCTAACCCCACTCTCCTGCCTTCTCCCCATAACCTCTGACACTGGTACTAATCAAAAATCTATCTATCTCTGCCTTTAAGATATCCACTGGCTTGGCCTCTACAGCCTTCTGTGGCAAAGAATTCTACAGATTCACCACCCTCTGACTGAAGAAATTTCTCCTCATCTCTGTCTTAAAAGAACGTCCTTTAATTCTGAGGCTATGAGGCGACCTGATTGTGGCATCTACTGTTGTGCCTCTGCTAGTAAGCATTTTATTGTTCTGTTTCGGGACATATGGCAATATAACACTCTTAACTCTTGATATGAATTATGATTGTGTGAGTGCGGCAGGTATTTCGCCCAGCTTAGGTCTATCTAACTTGCATCCTACCTGATGTTCTAATCCCTCACCATCCATGTCTCTGACTTGGAGAATACAATATTCATCATGTTCAACATGTGAAGTGTTTTGGGTTTATTTTCCCATATTTCAGCTATACTTGTTAACCTGTTCATGATTTAGTGTGAGTTTAGTTTTTTTTTTGTTTTGGAGATACTAACTGGGCTCGGTGGGCCTGTTTACGCAGCGACCAGCGATCCCCGCACAATCCACTAACACTAGCCTTCGCACACTAGGGATAACTTACAATTTCTACCAAGCCTAGAATTCTGTACGCCTTTGGAGCGGGGGAGGGAACCAGAGCACCCGGAGAAAACCCACGCAGGTCACGGGGAGAACGTACGCACTCCGTACGTAGACAGCGCTCGTTGTCAGTATTAAACCCGAGTCCCTGGCGCTGCATGGTGGCAACTCACCCGCTGCGCCACCGTGCCGACAAGTAACTCCCAGCATTTGTCTCAGTGATTACTGGAACCAGGATTACAGCCATTTATAGCACAGGGTGATGTGTGATGGCATTTGCAGAGCTCGCCCAGACTTGGACAACTGTTAACTAATCATCTTTATTTTATCCACATTGTTATCGACTGTGATGATGTTGAATATGGCCCTTCGAGAGTCATAAGCTTGTCAAGACATTAGGCACTATCTTTTATAAGTGTCCACTAGTACCTTCTCTTCAGGGAGATTATACTGGATCGGCCTATTTTCCCTTCTGTAGTCACTTTTCTGCATGGGTTTATTTGTCAATAATCATTGTTTCAAGGGGAGGGCCCCACCTCCTAACCAAGGAGAAGGTACTTCCAGCTGACGAAGCAGATTAAACACAGTTGCATTTTTCTAATAAAACATAGAAACATAGAAAATAGGTGCAGGAGTAGGCCATTCAGCCCTTCGAGCCAGCACCGCCATTCTATACAATCATGGCTGATCATCCAAAATCAGTACCCCGTTCCTGCTTTCTCCCCATATCCCTTGATTCCGTTAGCCCTAAGAGCTGTATATAATCCTCTCTTGAAAACATCCAGTGAATTGGCCTCCACTGCCTTCTGTGGCAGAGAATTCCACAGAGGATGAAGCATGTTTGTGGATAGGATGGGTTTAGAGGCTGATGGGCCAGGCATGAGCAGATGGGACGAGTGTAGGTGGGGCATGTTGATCAACGTGGGCAGGTTGGGCAGAAGGGCCTGTTTCCACACTGCATGACTCTATCCATGACCCATGTTTAATTCTGAGGAGTAATTTCGACAGAGGTTATCATTTACAGAAGACTTCTCAAACGCAAGTACAATACTTACGATACTGGGCAAAATGCACCAATGAGTTGCTGATGAGGGCAGGGGCTGAGGAGTGGATTCTGTGTCTTTTATCTGCAGATCCTCAAACTATAGTTATACCGTTTTTCTACTAGTTGCATGTACACTTCCGTTCCGTCGCCCCCGACCGTGGGACTGCAAAGAAGGGAAGAGATTTAACTTTTTATCGCCTTCCATCACAGTGAGGAATATGGAGGAGTCACTGTGGTGGATGTTTATATTAACATGTATGTTGTGTGTTCTATTGCTTTTTATTGATATGACTCTATGGCAAATTAAATTACTCGTACGTTGCAAAACATACTTGGCTAATAAAGTATTATTATGCTTATAATTATGATTTGAGACTACTTTGAGAAGGCCAAGTGGATAGCCTGGCTCAACCATGCTAACGTGAACCTTATCACAAACTTGATAAGGGTTATTATGGATTCCCAACTGAGGTAGTCAATAAGCCTCTTGAGTAGGTTTAGTGATTATCCATCACTCTCTCTCTCTCTCTCTCTCTCTCTGGGCAACATGGCGGTGCAGCGGTAGAGTTACTGCCTCACAGCGCCCAGAGTCCCGGGTTTGATCCTGACTACGGAAGCTGTCTGTACGGAGTTTGTACATTCACCCTGTGCCAGCGTGGAATTTCTCCGGGTGGTCCAGTTTTTTCCCACACTCCAAAGAGTAAATTGTTCCCTGTAGGCAGGTGCTAGTGTGCAAGGATCGCTGGTCGGCATGGACTCGTGGGCCGAATGGCCTGTTTCCACGCTGTATCTCTAAACTAAACTAAAATAATCTCTCTCTCTCTCTCTCTCTCTCTCTCTCTCTCTCTCTCTCCCCGCCCACCCCACCCTATCTCTCTCTCTCTCTCGCCTTCTCTTTTCAACTCTCCCCCTCTCTCTCTCTCTGAACTGTAGATGGGGTAAAGTGATGCATATTCCAGTCGTGCAGCAGTAAACACGGCCATTACTGAAGTGATCGCCTCCTGCTTACATGTACACACTCACTGACTCATCGTGAAGGGAGGAGAGGTTGGAGCCAGTGGTTTGACTCATGTGTACGTGCCCAGCCCAGGACTTGTGGAGGCGGTGGTGGGACAGAGGTGATCATTCTTTAATCAGCGTTGAAAACATTAGCAACGCAGTGGTGCCGGTTTCCGACGGGAACGGTGACGGACGCACCACACCTCTCTGTCCTCCAGTTCCTGCGGACTTCCCCGCTGGAAGTCTAGGATGTTGGGATGTTGGTGTGTGCGCTTTATCATCGTTCCTTACTATGCTGTGTACGACAGTGATCGCAACTTCTACTGAAGTGCGGATGGCCGTTGGCTCGCTAGAAGGTCATCTGCCCTTTGACAGGCCTTGCTTGTGGTCCTGCTGGGGGTCCACAGCCCCCTCCTCACCTGGCAAACCAGGTGGGGGAGGCGGGTTAGTCACCGACTATCCGACCATGGAGCAGGTAGCACGGGATTACATGGTACCCGTGGCCTGACCTGTAGGGCCGATAACAAATGCCTAGGGATGGAAAGAGGTGCAGTAAAAGCCATGGGGAGGCAGGGGAGATGTAGCAAGGTGTGGACTGTAGAAACAGTGAACTGGAGAGGCTGGTTAATACACAAACAAGCACCAATGTAACACACTGCGGAACTGGAGGTACAGTTTTATTAAAGAAAGGCACAAAGTGATGGAGTAACTGGAATTTCACTGGCATTTCGAAGGATGAGAGGGGATCTTATAGAAACATATAACATTCTTAAGGGATTGGACAGGTTAGATGCAGGAAAAATGTTGAGGCAGTCCAGAACCAGGTGTCACAGAGTAAGAATAAGAGCTAGGCCATTTAGGACTGAGATGAGGAAAAAACCTTTTCACCCAAAGAGTTGTGAATCTGTGGAATTCTCTGCCACAGAAGGCAGTGGAGGCCAATTCACTGGAATTTTTCAAGAGACAATAAACAATAGCCAATAGACAATAGGTGCAGGAGCAGACCATTCGGCCCTTCGAGCCAGCACTGCCGTTCAATGGCTGATCATCCCCAATCAGTACCCCGTTCCTGCCTTCTCCCCATATGCCCTGACTCCGCTATCTTTAAGAGCCCTATCTAGCTCTCGCTTGAAAGCATCCAGAGAACTGGCCTCCACCGCCCTCTGAGGCAGAGAATTCCACAGACTCACCACTCTCTGTGAGAAAAAGTGTTTCCTCGTCTCCGTTCTAAATGGCTTACCCCTTATTCTTAAACTGTGGCCCCTGGTCCTGGGCTCCTCCAACATCGGGAACAAGAGAGAGTTAGATTTAGCTCTTAGGGCTGATGGAATCAAGGGATATGGGGAGAAAGCGGGAACGGGGCACTGATTTTGGATGATCAGCCTTGATCCTATTGAATGGCGGTGCTGGCTCAAAGGAACTATTTTCTATGTTTCTATGTTTCTAACTCAGCGGGTCAGGCAAGAACATCCGTGGTAAACTGAAATGCAGGGTCACCTGATTTCCCGTAAGGTTTCCAACTTGCTGTCCCATGCCATAAAGTCATCCGAAAAATGTAATCGTGGACCAGTTGAAAGATGAGGTGAGTGGGCAAGGGGCAATTCATCTGTTTCGTGAAGACCCTGTGTGGAGGAGGTGTTGAAAGAAGACAAATAAATTCTTCATCTGCCAAGAGAAGACAGAACTGAGCTTGAAGTGTGGATGGCCGTTGAAGTGCAAGTAAATTGCTGATTATCCGATGTTATTCAGCTTAGTTCTGAGATACAGCGTCGAACCGGGGCCTTCAGGCCACCAAGTCTGCCGACCAGTGGTCCCCCCGTGCACCAGCAATATCCTACACGCTAGGGGCAATTTGAACCAAAGCCAATTAACCTGTAAACCTGCACGTCTTTGGAGTGTGGGAGGAAACCCGAGCACCTGGAGTGAACCCACGCAGGTCGCGGGGAGAACGTACAAACACCGTACGGACAAGCACCCGTAGTCAGTATCAAACCGGGAAACCAAACCAAACCAGGCGCTGTAAGGCAGCAGCTCTACTGCTGTGGCACCGCAGTGAATTTGATGGAGAGTCCAGGAAACGGAAGATGCGATCCTGCCCTTTGAACTCACGCGTGGCCTCACTGGACATTTAGCTCCTGTGAATGTAGAAACAAAGAACCGCAGATGCAAATACACAAAGAAGCACTAATGTAACATGGGGGGGGGGGGGGGGGGGGGGGGGGGGGGGGGGTGGGGGGGGGGGGGGGGGGGGGGAGTACAGCATGAGCCTGTTGTACTGCAGGTGCTGGTTTATTAAAAAAAATACACAAAGTGCTGGAGTAACTCAGCGAGTCAGGCTGCATCTCGGGAGCACATGGATCGGTAACGTTTCAGGGCAAGACCCTTCTTCAGACTCCGAAGCCCATCGTTGACTATCCTGAAGAAGGGTTTTGGCCCGAAACGTTGCCAAAATTTCCTTTGCTCCATAGATGTTGCTGCACCCGCTGAGTTTCTCCAGCACTTTTGTCTACCTTCGATTTTCCAGCATCTGCAGTTCCCTCTTAAACACGTTGCCTATCCATGTTCTCCAGAGATGCCCCCAACCTGCTGAGTTACTCCTGCACTTTGTGCCCTAATGTCTAGCCGAATGTGGCTTTGTGCTTTAGGCGTGGGTGTCTTTCAGTTGCAAAATTGATTAGATTTCCAGAGCCAAAACAAAATAGGTTAAGCCAGGTAATTAACTCATTAAGACAGCACAGAAATGTTAGCCCGATTTGTCTGGCGACCAGATCCGGCTCCTTCTGAAGTCTGTGCCAATACCAGCAGGAGTCACGCTGAGACGGACCTCTCGGCCTTGAGTTAGTGACATCCAATCCCCTGGGAGAAAACTCCTCAGAGAGACGGCAGCCAGCTCCCAGCTCCTCCGATGCAAGCACTGACAGGAGACCTCACCCCACCGAACACAGGAAAACACATGTAGGTGTATTCAACAAACATCAGTCAGGCTCTTGGGTACAAACCGTACACTGAGGACCACCCAGAACTAAATGCTTCAGCGCCAATTCTGAACAAACCCTCGGGTTTGTTTTAATTGTGGAGTTTCAGCAGCATCTATTTGCGATAAACAGCAAACACCAGGAATACTTAGCAGTTCAGGCAGCTTCTGCGAAGAGTCAGAGAGAGTTGATGTTCCAAGTTTCGTTTAGAGATACAGCTCGGTAACAGGCCCTTTGGCCCATCGAGTCCATGTCGACCAGCGATTCCCGTACGCTGACATTAACTCTCACACACACTTGTTGCACAATTATGCCAAGCGAATTAATGTACAAACCCATACGTCTTTGGAGTGTGGGAGGGACACCTGGGATCCCGGAGAAAACCCACGGGGGAGAACGTGCAAACTCCTTACAGCCAACAGCCGCAGTCAGGATTGAACCCGGGTCTCTGGACCCGTATGGCAGCAACTCTAACTGTTGATAGTTGACCTCAAAATGGAAATAGAGAAAAGCCCTGCAGATACTTGAAATCTACATGAAAAACAGAAAAAGTTGAAAACACTGAGCAGAGCAGGCAGCACCTTTGTTTTCTAGAGATGCTGCCTGACCCGCTGAGTTACTCCAGCTTGAACCATTTTTATTTCCAGAGTTGCTTCCGGACCCGCTGAGTGTTTCCAACATTTTCAGCTTTCGTTGCCAACGTGGTTGAGTTTAGTTTAGTTTTAGCTACAGCGCGGAAACAGGCCCTTCGGCCCACCAAGTCCACCCCGGCCAGCGACCCCCCGCACATTGACACAACCCTGGGGACAATTTACATTCACGCCGAGCCAATTAACCTGCAAGCCTGCACGTCTTTGGAGTGTGGGAGGAAACCGAAGATCTTGGAGAAAACGGGGAGAAGGTACAAACTCCGTACAGACAGCACCCGTAGTCAGGATCGAACCCGGGACTCCAACGCTGCAAGCGCTGTAAGGCAGCAACTCGACCGCTGCGCCACCGTGCCGCCCTCAATATCACTGTGGTGGTGCGTAACGTTTTAGAAGCTTTTTTTTCTCCGCACTATCTTCCCTATTTAAGAGTTTGAAACACCTCAATGAAATCTTCCATCTGGATCCTTTGTTCTAAAGAAAACAACCTTTAAACTAAATGACTGGGCAGCGGCAAACTTCTCAACCTCCCCCCCCCCCCCCCCCCCCACCCCACACCCACTGGGGAATGAGCAGGCAGCCCCTATGCCCCCATTATGATCGATTCCCTCCAACCCCCAGCTGGATTCAGGTGTGTACTTCAAACGGCAGCTGAGAGATGGGTTTATTAGTCAATTGCACCAGGGGAATGTTTCATGAAGAGATCAGAGGAGTGCTGTTGCACACGTGACAACCAACGCATGCACAGTTGCAGTTCAACCTGCAGCACTCTGACGTCTTCAGTCTGCTCCTCCCCCCTACGTCAGTTCATAAAATCAGAAGTGATAGCAGCAGAACTAGGCCACTCGGACAGTCAAGTCTACCCCGCCATTCAATCATGGCTGATCCATCTCTCCCTCCTTGCCGAACCCCCTGCCTTCTCCCCGTCACCCCTGACACCCGTAACTCTCTGGGTGAAAAAGGTTTTCCTCATCTCAGTCCTAAATCGCTTACCCCTTATCTTTCCTAAAATAATGTCAATAATCTACCCATCTCTGCCTTAAAAATATCCATTGACTTGACCTGAGCAGCCTTTTGAATTCTGGAGAATTCCACGATTCACCAGTAAATGTAAATTGGCCCCAGTGTGTGTAGGGTAGTGCTAATGTGCGGGGATGGCTGGTAGGCGTGGACTTGGTGGGCTGAAGGGCCTATTTCCACGCTGTATCTCTAAACTAAACTAAACTAAACTAATTTAGTCAAAGAAATTCCTCCTCAAGGAATTCCTCCTCCAAAAGGAATGTCCTTCAATTCTGAGGCTCTGACCTCTGGTCCTGAGGCACACAACAAAATCAGTTTTGATTGAAAAGGTTTGCCCTGGTTGAAGACCTCGTCCACAGCCAACAATGGACCATTGTGGGCTCCACCTTTCCTGAGTTGTCGGTTGTGGCTCTGATTTGTTCTGAACCTTTGCATGCCTCTAGTTTCCCTCTCCCCTGACTCTCAGTCTGAAGAAGGTGTCGACCAGAAACGTAACCTAGTCATTTTCTTCAGAGATGCTGCCAGACCTGCTGACAGGCTCATAAGCTCATAAGGTCATAAGTGAAAGGAGTAGCATTAGGCCATTCGGCCCACCAAGTCAACTCCGCCATTCAATTGTGGCTGATCTGTCTCTCTCCCTCCTAACCCCATTCTCCTGCCTTCCCCCCATAACCTCTGACACCCGTACTAATCAAGAATCTATCTCTGCCTTAAAAATATCCACAGACTTGAATTCCACAGCCTTCTGTGGCAAAGAATTCCACAGATTCACCACCCTCTGACTAAATAAAATGTTCCTCATCTCCTTAAAAACATCGAAAATAGGTACAGGAGGCCATTCGGCCCTTCGAGCCAGCACCGTTAATGTATATGATCATGGCTGAGCATCTAAAATCAGTACCCCGTTCCTGCGTTTTCACCATATTCCCTTGATACCTTTAGCCCTAAGAGCTATATCTAAGTCCCTCTTGAAAACATCCAGTGAATTGGCCTCCACTGCCTTCTGTGGCAGAGAATTCCACAGATTCACAACTCTCTGGGTGAAAAAGGTTTTCCTCATCTCAGTCCTAAATCGCTTACCCCTTATCCTTCCTAAAAAAAAATGTCTTTTAATTCTTAGGCTATGGCCTCTGGTCCCAGACTCTCCCACTAGTGGAAGCATCCTCTCCACATCCACACTCTCCAAGCCTTTCACTATTCTGTATGTTTTAGTTAGGTCCCCCCCCTCATTCTTCTAAACTCCAGCGAGTACAGGCCCAGTGCCGACAAACGCTCATCATAGGTTAACCCGCTCATTCCTGGGATCATTCTTGTAAACCTCCTCTGGACCCTCTCCAGAGCCAGCACATCCTTCCTCAGATATGTTGCCCAAAATCTGGTCACAATATTCCAAATGCTGCCTTGCCAGCGCCTTTATAGAGCCTCCGCATTACATCCTTGTTTTTTTGTATACGAGCCCTCTTGAAATAAATGCTAGCATTGAGTTGCCTTTCTTTACTCCGGCTTTTTGATTCCATCAATGGCTTCCATAATTCTGTGATGCCACCGAAATAATGCCGAAAAAAAAAAAAAAGACAGTGTTCTGGAGTAACAGATCGGGCAGCATCTAAGGAGAAAGAACATGGATAGGCGATGTTTCAGGCCAGAAGAGGGGTCCCAACCAGGAAAAATGCCCACCCATGTTCCCCTGAGTTTAGTTTGGTTTATTATTGTCATATGCACCAAGGTGCAGTGAAAAGCTTTTTGATTCCGCGCGATCCAGCCAAAGAACAAACTATACCTGAATAGGGAAGTGGGATAACACAGAACTAGTGTGAACGGGTGGACTAAAGGACCTATTTTCATGCTGCATCTCCCAATACAACATGGATCTCAGAATCCTTTGATTATGGTCTTGGTATCCTATAACCATATAACCATATAACAATTACAGCACGGAAACAGGCCCTCTCGGCCCTTCCAGTCCGTGCCGACCATTTGTTTTCCCCGATTTCCTATGCATTCTGGCACCCTGTTTATGGTATTCCTGGGATCAAACTGGAGCCCACCTCAAAATAGAAAAAAACAATTCTTACAAAGTGCTCCCGACCATGGGTGCTGTCTGTATGGAGTTTGGGCGTTCTCCCCATGACCTGCTATTCCTTGGAACAAACTGGAGCCCACCTCAAAATAGAAAAAAAAAATTCTGCACCAGAGATCCCGACCATGGGTGCTTGTCTGTACGGAGTTTGTACGTTCTCCCCGTGACCTGCGTGGGTTTTCTCCGAGATCTTCGGTTTCCTCCCGCACTGCATGGAAGTACAGGTTTTGTTGGTTAATTAGCTTGGTATAAATGTAATATTATCCACAGTGTGTGTTATTCGGCGAGGACTCGGTGGGCCGCAGGGCCTGTTTCAACACACTGTATCTCAAAACTAAACTAAACTAAACTTTTTCCACAGAGATATGGAGATGGCTTGTTGAAGAGCAGAAAAAATACACTTAAGAAACTGCCACACAGGTAGTTCAAATGAAAACGTTCGGCAGGAGAATTAGACAAGTCGTTTTAATCACCTCTCTCCAGCTCACCCACTAATGAAATCTAAGCATTCATTTATACTGCATAATTGTATGGCCTCTGACCATGTAACAGACTCACTTGTTAGGGCATACACTTGTGTGGAATGTTTGGCACGGCTTTGTACTAAAGTCTCGAGGGGAGTCGATAGCAGATGCTGACACGTATGAGGAGTGTGGGACTTTTATTACCGGCCAAGTTAGGATAAGGAAAACAAGGACTCGAAGGTCCTAAGCACAAAACCTGTATCAACAACAATCTATCCAGTAACCCCTGACAACAGACATTTTAGTGTGGGTCCCGAACATGGCCAAACTTGATAGGGAGAGGCATCAAAGTGCGCCTGCATATTGCACATTCAAGAAAACACCTTTACATGCTAGTGAATTAACATGACCACCCCAGAATTCAAAGCAACTGAGTACTGCAGACACAAGCAAAAGGTACAATATGCTAAACAAAGTCTAGACATCCCACTCATTGACCCCTTCAATCAGATCCAACCCTGAAGAGTTGTCTTGTATATTAGACTACGTTCAGAGAGCATTAAAAAAAAGTCGGAAGAGAAAAAAAACCCTTCTTTTCAGACAATGAAACCAAACATTCATTATAATGTGTAAGAAGGAACTGCAGATGCTGGTTTAAACTGAAGATAGACACGAAAAGCTGGAGTAACTCAGCGGGACAGGCAGCATCTCTGGAGGGAAGGAATTGGTGACGTTTCGGGTCGAGACCCTTCTTCAGACATTCATTCAGTACATTACAATGTGCTGCTTTCCGAGTTGCTGGTGGATTGCTGGTCGGTGCGGACTCAGTGGGCCGAAGGGCCTGTTTCTACGCTGTGTCTAAACTAAACTAAAGATAGACGCAAAATGCTGGAGTAACTCAGCGGGGCAGGCAGCATCTCGGGAGAGAAGGAATAGGTGACGTTTCGGGTCGAGAACCTTCTACAGACTAGGAGAGTCTCGACCCGAAAAGTCATCCATTCCTTCTCTCCAGAGATGCTGCCTCACCCGCTGAGTTACTCCAGCATTTTGTGCCTACCTTCGATTTAAACCAGCATCTGCAGTTCCTTCCTACACATAAAGTAAACTAAACCTCAGTCGTGAAATACAAATTGAGTTCCGCTCGCATCCTTTGTGCAATGTCTGTTTTACACCACAGACACAAAGCTGAGGCAGACAAGTTTCTCCCCTCTCTGTAACATATCCCACGAACAATAGAGGGAAGATTGCGGAGCCAGCCACTGCAGGCTGCTGCTATTAATTTCAATCTTAACGGCCAACCTCTTCAGGAAGAGTTGACTGCCAAGCCTTTCGTTGGTTGCCAAATGAACTGCGCTATGACATAAAACGCAGCGAAACGCAACACCTCGCCTTCTGCGTGTCACCATCTTGAGCGGAAAATATAACAATAGGAAAGGGGAACCTGTGCACTTATTTCTTCCACCCCCCCACTCCCCAAGAAGACGTTACACCTTTAAACACAAAGCACTCAAGAAAGTTGCAGGTTCCTGTGGTGTTCTTCGGTTACCTGTCTGTGTCACCTTGCTCCACGGAGACATAAGGCAGATCACACAAGCAACCGGGATGGACGCGCGGGCGTTGGAGAGGGTCTGGAGGATGTTTACGAGAATGATCCCAGGGATGATTGGGTTAATGTACAATGGGAGTTTGACAGCACTGGGCCCGTAGTCACTGGAGTTTAGAAGGATAAGTCATTGAAATTCCCGAAAAGTGAGAAGCCTGGATAGAGCGGATGTGGAGAGGATGTTTCCACTGGTGGGAGAGTCTAGGACCAGAGGCCATAGCCTCAGAATTAAAGGACGTGCCTTTAGAAAGGAGATGAGGAGGGATTTCAGTCAGAGGGTGGTGAATCTGTGGAATTCATTTTCACAGAAGGCTGTGGAGGCCAGGTAAATGCATATTTTTAAGGTGAAGATTGATAGAGTCTTGATCAGTAGTGTGCCAGAGGTTATAGGGAGAAAACAGGGGAATGGGGTTGAAAGGGAAAGATAGATGATTGAATGGCGGAGTAGACTTAATGGGCCGAATGGCCAAATTCTGCTCCTACAACCTACGAACCTATGAACCTTCAACTTTTGGTTTCTCCACAAGAAGAGATTAATGAGACCAACTCAAAAGTGGCCCAATATTATGTAAGTACATTAAAACGCAAGGGATAGAAGCAGCAACAGGTCATTCTGTACCTTTAGACTTGCCCTACCATGTAATAATATTGTGGCTGACCCATCATTCCATTTTCCTTGCACTCTGTTTCCCACTGTTCCTTGATTATCCAAAAATTCTACAGTTTCTGTTTGGAATACACCCATGGATTGATCCACCAAAACACTCCAGGGGAGAGAATTCTGAAAGTTCGATCCTGACCTCGGGTGCTGTCTGTACGGAGTTTGCACGTTCTCCCCGTGACCGCATGAGATGCCTAGAGATTGATCCACCAAAGCCCTCGAGAGTAGAGAATTCTGAAAGACACGTAGCTGGTAGAGCTGCTGCCTTACCGCAACAGAGATCCGGGTTCGACGTGGACCTCTGGTGCTGTCTACGCAGAGTTTGCACGTTCTCCCTGTGACCGCGTGCATTCCCTCCGGTTGCCTCCCCGCATCCCAAGGTTAAGTCCCCGTCCCCCCCCCCCCGCCCAGTGTGTAGGGCGTAAACAGGTGATCAGCGCAGACTTGGCGGGGGGGGGGCAGATGGACGCAAAAAGCTGGAGTAACTCAGCGGGACAGGCAGCATCTCTGGAGAGAAGGAGTGGGTGACGTTTTGGGTCGAGACCCTTCTTCAGACCGTTCTTCAGTGGGCCGGAGGACCTGTTTCCAAGCTGTATTTTTCAATCAAACAGTCAATCTGAGTAAAGACATTTCTTGTCATCTGAATCCTGAACGATTGACCCTATATTTTGAGACCCAGATGTGAGGAGAAAAAAAAATCTCAAACCAGTCAAGTTCCCTTCGACTCAGTGTATTTCCCTTAGTGCATTTCAATGAAATAGCTTCTCATGCTACTAAACTCTAAGAAGTATACATCAATCCCTCCTGCAGGACAATCCATTCTCCCAGAGAATAACCAGGTGAACCTGAGAGGCACTCCCTCAATTATATTAGTTTCGGAGAACTGATATGCAAAAAACGATGACACGAGGTTGCAGAGTAACTCAGCAGCTCAGGCAACATCTCTGGAGAACATGGACCGGTGACGTTCCATGTCATCACCCTTCCGACACGACCCAAAACGTCACCTATCCATATTCTCCAGTGATGCTGCCGGACATGCTGAGTTACTTAGGAAATGCATGCGAATAGGAAAGGTTTCGAAAGATATGGACCTAATGCGGGCAAAAGATGCACCATTTTAGTCGGCTTGGACGAGTTGGGCCGAAGGGCCTGTGTCGTGTTCTATCCCTATGACTCTATGGGTCTCACAGTGCAAAACGACACCTTGTGATTCAGAGCTTCAAAGTTGTGGTTAACTCTTTTCCCTCACAATTAACGAGGCATAAATGTGAATAAATCCACCTCTACAACATTTTTAAACCTGACAGAAACCGGTTTAATCCTGATACTGCACTGTGGCGCAGAGGTGGAGTTGCTGCCTTGCCGCGCCAGGGACCCGGGTTCCATCCTGACTACGGGTGTTGTCTGTACGGAGTTTGTACGTTCTCTCCCCGTGCCCTGCGTGGGTTTTCTCTGGGATCGCTGGTTTTCTCCCGCACTCCAAAGGCGTACGGGTTTGGAGTTTGAAAGGCTGGATGCGATTGCAAATTGTCCCTAGTGTGTGTATAGGGTAGTGTTTGTGAGCGGGGTTCGCTGGTCGGCGCGGAATCTGCGGACCGAGGAGCGTTGTTTCCGCACCGTATCTCTAAACTAAACTAAACTAAAGATTGGTTAGCTTCACCCATCTCCCCAATGGATACACTTACATCCTCAGCTCTGCTGAGCAGCGCTGTGCTCTAACATCTCATTCATAACAGCGACTCCAACCTAATGAATATTAATAAGACCCAAGAAGTTAATCAAACACCATTAATCTCCCATCTTTTTTTTTTCAGCAGCAGCATCTAATAGCCCAGGTGATGAACAGCCAACTGCAGCATCACACTCCAGGCAGCATGGAAAAAAAGAAGCACCAACTTGTGTTCTTTGGTCCTCCCGAGCTCAGAATAAATGTGCTGAGTTTCAACAACCTTCCGGTTCCCGAGGAGAATGCTCAAAAGACAATAGACAATAGACAATAGGTGCAGGAGCAGGCCATTCGGCCCTTCGAGCCAGTACCACCATTCAATGTGGTTATGGCTGATCATCCCCAATCAGTGCCCCGTTCCTGCCTTCTCCCCATATCCCCTGACTCCGCTATCTTTAAGAGCCCTATCTAGTTCTCTCTTGAAAGTATCCAGAGAACCTGCCTCCACCGCCCTCTGAGGCAGAGGATATCATCTTTAGTCCGGGGATGACAGCAACTTAGCATCTGATTCAGCAGAGACGCCCACAGTTTAGTTTAGTTTAGCGATACAACTCGGAAACAGGCCCTGCGGCCCAACGGGTCCTCGCCGACCAGCGATCCCCGCACATTAACACTACCCTACACACACTAGGGACAATTTCACATTTACACCAGGCCAATTAACCTACAAACCTGCACGTCTTTGGAATGTGGGAGGACACTGAAGATCTCGGAGAAAGGGCACACGGGGAGAATGTTCAAACTCCATACAGCCAAGCACCCATAGTCAGGATCGAACCCGGGTCTCTGGCACTGCAAGGCAGTAGCTCTACCGCCACACCACCGTACCGCCCACTTTGTCTGCCGATACCGGCGCACATACACGGGCGCGCTAGGTGGGCGGAGTGGTCGCGTGCGAATCGTTCTTTCCGTCATCAGTCTTCCATCAGAAACGCCAGCTACGCGCCGTCTCGCCAGCCGCTGCCACTTTTTGCGGGCTGAACAAGTTTGTGTTCCACGTGTACATGGAGTGTGTGTGGTTGGAGCCCTTGTTCCAATATCTGAAGGGCCTTGCGGCTGCACTTCGCACCCGCCATCCTCATCTTTGGACACCCTGTGCGTAGGGGAGAGGGTATGGCCTGGTTGGGTTGCTCCTGGGCCTGGCCAAGCTGGCCATCCGCAAGTCACGCGCCAGGCCCAGTTGAACTTCTTGGAAAATATGTGTTGTTGTTAAATATGTAAGTACTAATATAGTGTGATGTTCCTGTTGATTATGTGGCTTTTTTGTTAACTTGTATTAAAGAAAGCTGCCACTCATGTGGCATCAAGCTCATTTAAAATGGGAGCTCTGGTTAAGGGTGGCATGGTGGCGTAGCAGTACAGCGGTCTTTAGTCAGAGGGTAGTTAATCTGTGGAACTCATTGCCACAGAAGGGCTGTGGAGACCACGTTAGTGGATATTTTTAAGTCAAAGATAGACAAGTTCTTGATTAGAGCGAGTATCAAGGGTAGAAGACAGGAAAATGGGATTAGGAGGCAGAGATCAGCCATGTTCGAATGGAGGCGTAGACTCGATGGGCCGAATGGCCTAATTCTACTCCTATAACGTGAAATTGGGAGTTACTCCCTCACAGCGCCAGAGATTCAGCTTCGATCCTGACTATGGGTGCTGTCTGTACGGAGTTTGTACGTTCTCCCTGTGACCCCCGTGGGTTTTCTCCAAGATCTTTGGTTTCATCCCACAGTCCAAAGACATACTGGTTTGTAGGTTAATTGGCTTGGTATAAATGTATAAAAGTAAAATTGTCCCTAGTGTGTGTCGGATAGTGTTAATGTGTGGGGATCGCTGGTCGGTGCAGACTCGGTGGGCCGAAAGGCCTGTTTCCGCGCTGTATCTCTAATCCAAACTAAAAAGTAAACTATGTGTAGGAAGGAACTGTAGATGGTGGATTAAACCGAAGATACTGTCAGTCTCAGCCTGAAACTCTAAGTCTGAAGAAGGGTCTAGACCAGAAACGTCACCCATTCCTTCTTTCCAGAGATGCTGCCTGTCCTGCTGAGTTACTCCCAGCATTTTGTGTCTAAAAAATAAACTAAGTTCTCGTGGTATTTACTTACCCATTGTAGAATTGACCAGGACCATCTCTTCAGGTCATGTGAAAACTTCTCAGATACCTGAGCAGGCAGACAGGTCTTGTTTTCCCACCCTGCTGCTCTGAAAGTAATGTGAGGAAGAATCGGACCAAAGGGCATGTTTCCTTAAACTTTCCCTTACCATGGGGCTTTGCACCCAGCGTTGTGAATATTGAATTATTTCATTTTAAGTAACTTTATCTCGCACTCCACCTCCTCTCCCCTCTTCCATTTTGTCCTCTTCCCCCTCCCTGGCCATTTTACCAGTTCCACAGTTCTCCACATTGTTCCTCTTGAGATCACACCTTCCCTAGCCAACAATGGGCCTACCAGGCAGCGCCCAGCCTGAGGTCATTTGTGGCTAGTCTTTTCTTGTCTCCAGCTCGTCACCTCCCTTCCTCCTCCTCTCCCCCTCCCCTCTCCCTCCTACCCCCCTCCCCCCTCCCCCCTGACCCCTACTTTCAGTCTGATGAAGGGTTCCGACCGGAAACGTCACCCATCCTTTTCCTCCAGGGAAGCTGCCTGTCTCGCTGAGTTACTCCAGCACTGAAATCTCTGTCTTATTCAGTGTTTAGTTTAGTTTAGTTTAGTTTAGTTTAGTTTAGTTTAGTTTAGTTTAGTTTAGTTTAGCGACACAGGCCCTTCGGCCCACCGAGTCCATACCGGCCAGCAATCCAAGCACATTAACACTACCCTACACACACTGGGGACAATTTCATTACATTTATATCAAGCCAATTAACCTACAAACCTATACGTCTTTGGGAGCGTGGGAGGAAACCAATGATCTCGGAGAAAACCAACACAGGTCGCGGGTTAGAACGTACAAACCCCTCACAGACGGCACCCGCAGTCGGGATCGAACTCGGGTCTCGGGCACTGGAAGCGATGGAAGGCAGCCTCTCGGCCACTGCGCCACCGTGCAGCCCCACTATGACTAAGGTGCACATCACTATGACAAAGGATCTGCATTTGGCCACATGTGTATAAACCCCTGACTTCAGGAGCAAAGATAGTACTGATGAACTGAAGATTTGACCAGAGGCACAGTTAACTCACCGTCCACCCCACCCCAACCAAATAACCTATGGGTTTTCAAAACCGATCACACTTAGGTGTTCCGTTTCCATTACTGACTGCAAATTAACTTCAACGGGGAAGCTTTCTTGGAATTACAAAATAATTAGAACAAAGACCACTCAAATTAGGAAGAAGAGAAAATGGTCCTTCTGTATTCTCATTTGAACCAAATGGACCATTTCCCATTTAACGCTCCAGTGTTGTGAAGAATAAAGAGCTTTGACAATACCTATAATAGTATCATTCACACCTACACTGTATTAGCATGATTTGCAAATGCAACAGTGACAAGCATTAAACAGCTCAATGAAAATAAATATTCACTTGACCTCATAACGTACCTATTAAGGTATGTGACCTTGTACCTATCAAGTAGTCCTCCTCAAGAACTTTGCTTAAAGCCTGATCTGCCAGCCTTGTACACTATTCAATAATCTCTCAACTGATTCAGGTAGAAGCATTTGAGTGAGATATAGGTAAAAATGTGAAAGATCACAATTTGGGCGGCATAGTGGGGCAGCAGCAGAGTTGCTGCCTTGCAGCGCAAGAGACCCGGTCTCCATGTGGCTCTAGAGTCAGGCAACATCCTTGGAGAACATAGATAGGTGACGTTTCGAGCCAGGACCCTTCTTCTGTCTGAAATGAACCAAAACGTCACCTATCCATGGTCTCCAAGGATGCTGCCTGACCCGCTGAGTTACTCCTGCATTTTGTGAGACAGGCAGACAGACAGACAGACAGACAGACAGACAGACAGACAGACAGACAGACAGACAGACAGACAGACAGACAGACAGATAGATAGATAGATAGATAGATAGATAGATAGATGGATGGATGGATGGATGGATGGATGGATGGATGGATGGATGGATGGATGGATGGATGGATGGATGGATGGATGGATGGATAGATAGATAGATAGATAGATAGATAGATAGATAGATAGATAGATAGATAGATAGATAGATAGATAGATAGATAGATAGATAGATAGATAGATAGATAGATAGATAGATAGATAGATAGATAGATAGATAGATAGATAGATAGATAGATAGATAGATAGATAGATAGATAGATAGATAGATAGATAGATAGATAGATAGATAGATAGATAGATAGATAGATAGATAGATAGATAGATAGATAGATAGATAGATAGATAGATAGATAGATAGATAGATAGCACACTGGTGAGAATTTAGATAGAGCGAGGAAGAGACATATGCAGGTGGATAGTTTTATTTTCTTAGTTTAGTTTAGTTTAATGTATTGTCACGTGTATTGAGGTATGGTGATAGCAGTTTAGTTGCGTGCTATCCAGCCATCGGAATAATAGCACATGATTGCAATCAAGTCGTCCGCAGTGTGCAGACACAAGATAGAGAGATTAATGTTTACTGCACGATAAAGTCTAGATTAAAGATAGTCCAAGGCTCACCAATGAGGCAGATGATAACTCAGGACTGCTCTCTAGGTAACAGGATAGTTCAGTTGCTGATGACAGCTCGGAAGAAGCTGTCCCTGAATCTGGAGGTGTGCGTTTTCACACTACTGCATCTCTTGCCTGATGGGAGAGGGGAGAAGAGGGAGTGGCTGGTACCTTGATTGTGAGGTACCGTGAGGTGTAGATGGAGTCAATGGGAGGAGGTTGGTCTGCGCGGTGGTCGGACAGATGGAAAAAGACAAGAAGCGTCGATTCTCATGGTGGTGGCATCTAACCTGACGAAATTAAAGAGGGTTAACCTTGGACCCTGCTGAAGCACACCAGAGGCTTGTTTAGCCTTCTCCCCGTTTTATGTGGAATTAGTGAGACGTGATAGTGTTGGAGCTTTCATGCCATCGATTTTACTTTAATTACCTGCAAGGAAATGTCACAATGCGGAGACATTTGTGCAGGAAAGATTACCACCAGGTCCTGCCAAGTCTTTGCATGGCTGTGCTGGCAGATAGGATTCATATTCAAATCTGCCACAGCTGTCACCCGTGACCAGCGGAGCTCTCATGGATCACAAGTGACCCAAACCCACCCCCCTCCCTTCCCTCCCCCCCCCCCCCTCCCCTCTCCCCCGTCATTCTTGTATCCTCTCTATCCCCCAGAGCGTGCTAATCCTGCCTTCTCCGCACACACACACACACACGGACAGCGGGGAAGGAGTTAGCAAGATTAGACTCCCTTAATAATGCAGGAATATTATCAATTATATAGGAAGAAAATAAACCGGAAGACTGGCCATATGAAGGTTGGAATCTGCCACGCGAATACTTTGTGAGAGTTGGGTCGATTTAGCCTCAGCACCGGTGGCGCAGCGGTAGAGTTGCCGCCTTACCGCGCCGCAGACCCGGGTTCGATCCCGACCACAGGTACGGCCTCTACGGGGACTGTACGTTATCCCCGTGACCTGCGGGGCTTTTCTCCGGGATCTCCGGTTCCCGCCCACGCTCCAAAGACGTAGCAGTGGTTTGTAGGCTAATTGGCTCGGTGTAAATGTAAATTGTCCCTAGTGTGTGTAGGATCGTGTCAGTGTGCGGGGATCGCTGGCCGGCCCGGACTAGAGGGGCCGAAGGGCCTGTTTCCACGCTGTATGTCTAAACTAAACTGAACTAGACTAAAATCGATTCAGGACGATAGCCGTACTTCATAAGTTCATAAGTTTAAAGGTTCTAGGAGCAAAACAAGGCCATTTCGGCCCATCAAGTCTACTCCGCCATTCAATCGTGACTGATTTGCCTTTCCCCCTCAACCCCATTCTCCTGCCTTCTCCCCATAACCCCTGACACCCGTACTAATCAAAAACCTATCTATCTCTGCCTTAAAACTACCCATTGCCTTGGCCTCCACAGCCGTCTGTGCCAATAAAATTCACACGTGATCCCATATCTTCACCCCGTTAGGTCCAAAACAGAGGTTGTTGTCCATTCCCTGACCCAGGATGAGTGCAGATCAGACACATTCCTACACAATGTTATCAACAATGAAGCAGCTGGAAGGAACATTGGCTCTTGGGGTTTTCATTAAAAAAAAGCGTGCTTTGAACGGTTAGGTCACCAAGATATACTCAGCCCCCTGTCCCTGCCCCCTGAGCCTTATTGTAGAAAAATATGATGTGCCTTGACATAACCCAGACTCTGAGGTGGCCAAGGCTGCCAAACCTACAGAATCTGCCCGGTTTACAGTGCAGGATTCCAGAGCACTGGTTGTAGCTGATAAACGAGTTTCCACGCATAATCTCAAGCAAATAGCAGCCACTTTCTCTTTAAAAGGCTTTGCGCATCTGTAACGAGTTGGCCCGTATCCTGACATCCACAAATGCCTCATAAACAGATCAGTTACAGGGTTTGGGTTTTTTTTTTGCTTGATGTTTGTCCCTGCGCTCCAAGCCGGCCACGCTTTGGTTGCGATGATCACTCACGTTGACAACCAGGTTTTAATAATGGCTTTCATTCACGAGATTTGGGAAAGTGAACTTCTTCTGCAGTTCCTCGGGCTACGGTAAAGGGCCTGTTCCACTTGGCCGTCATTCGCGCGCCATTTACGCGACCTGCTGGCGTGTGGGTAGCGTGTGGGTAGCACGTGGGTAGCGCGTGGGTAGCACGTGGGACGGGCGCACGGTGCGGTGTGGAGGAGTGTGGAGTGGCGTGGAGGAGTGTGGACTTCGTCCTGCACTAAATCTTCGCGCGCCATCGGCCTGTCGCTTAACTGACGGCCAAAGTGGGACAGGCCCAAGACCCTGGTGTGACACAACGTCTCACCTCCAACAGCAGCAGAAGCAGGCAAACGATCGCCGAGCTCGGCCTGGGGCTCACAGCCATTGTGGATCCGGATCCGCCCCCCCCAATCGTACTCCCAGAGCGGGGCCAAGACGATTGGAGATAGACACAAAATGCTGGAGTGACTCAGCGGGACCGGGAGCATCTCTGGAGAGAAGCAATGGGTGACGTTTCCGGCCTGTCGCGTAAATAACGGCCAAGTGGGACTGGCCCTTAAGCTTCCTGCTCTGCCCACCAGACCCAATGGCCAACCTTTTGTCCTGTTAATTTGCCAAGAGATTTTTTTACTTTAGTTATAGTCATAGAGTCATAGAGTCACAGAGTAATACAGCATGGAAACAGGCCCTTTGGCCCAACCTGCCCACACCAACCAACATGTCCCACCTACACTAGTCCCACCTGCCTGCGCTTGGCCCTTATCCCTCTAAATCGGTCCTATCCATGAACCTGTCAAATTGTTTCTTAAACACTTAGTATAGAGATACGGGCGAGGAAACAGGCCCTCCCGCCCACGGGGTCCGCGCCGACCAGCGATCCCCGCCCATTAACACCATCCTACACTGGGGACAATTTTTATATTTACCAAGCCAATTAACCTACACACCTGTACATCTTTGGATGGGATGAAACCAAAGATCTCAGAGAAAACTCACGCAGGTCACAGGGAGAACGTACAAACTCCGTACAGACAGCACCCGTAGTCGGGATCGAACCCGGGTCTACGGCGCTGCATTCGCTGTAAGGCAGCGACTCTACCGGCCATAGATAACCCCTGTGATAACCCCTGCCTCAACTCTGGCTCCTCTGTTTTTTTTTTCTATCTACGTAACGTGGCTTTTGATGACAGGGCCGGCATCCACCGTCCCAGATGAGGGGATGGTGAGGTGTCTGCTCAAACCGGTGAAGGTGCTCCCACACTGTGGTGGGCCGGGGAGTTCCAGGAACCAGCTTGGAGTGCAAACAATGAATTCAAATCAATTTCAGCAGGAAATTTATCTACCCATTTATTCTGGGGGAGGGTGGTATTTACTGCCCCTTCCTAATCGCCCTTTGTAAGATGGCGCTGAGATATTCTCTTGAACCACTTCAGCCCTTCTGTCCTTTGGGTGAGTCCTTCACCGTGAATAGCAGTTCAGGGCGGCCCAGTGGCGTAGCGGTAGCTTTGCAGCCTGACAGGGCCGGAGTCCTGGGTTCGATCATGACTACTTTTTTTTCCCCAACAAAATGCTTTTATTCAGAACAAACAAAAATACAAAATAGTAAGACGATCAAAGAATGCCTATATTGGCATTTTACAAACAAAGTTATCAAATTAAAATATTAACATTTTTATCAACAATACCTTCGACCCCCCGCGGTGACTCGATCATTACTGCGGGTGCTGGCGGTACGGAGGTTGTATGAAATTTTTCCCGTGACCACGTGGGGGTCCTCCTGTTTCTCCGGTTTCCCCCCACACTCCAAAGACGTACAGGGTTTTAGATGAACTGGCTTTGGTAGAAATGTTAACTTGTCCCAAGTGTGCAGGATAGTGCTAGTGTACGGAGGTGCTTGCTGATCGCCATGGACTCGGTAGGCCGAAGGTCCTGATTCCACTCTGTATGCCCAAAGTCTAATGTATAAAGGCAGGACCAAAGGGGTGTAGTAGAGCAGAGGGAACGAGGATTACAAGTACATCGTTTCCTGAAAGTGTGTTACAGATAGACAGGGTGGTCAAGAATGCGTTTGGTGCATTGGCCTTCACCAGTTGGATACATTGGACTTAGAAACATAGAAACATAGAAAATAGGTGCAGGAGTAGGCCATTCGGCCCTTTGAGCCTGCACCGCCATTCAATATGATCATGGCTGATCATCCAACTCAGTATCCTGGCCCTGCCTTCTCTCCATACCCCCTGATCCCTTTAGCCACAAGGGCCACATCTAACTCCCTCTGAAATATAGCCAATAAACTGGCCTCAACTACCTTCCGTGGCAGAGAATTCCACAGACTCACCACTCTCTGTGTGAAAAAGGTTTTCCTCATCTCGGTCCTAAAGGAATTCCCCCTTATCCTAAGACTGTGACCCCTTGTTCTGGACCTCCCCAACATCGGGAACAATCTTCCCGCATCTAGCCTGTCCAACCACTTAAGAAATTTGTAAGTTTCTATAAGATCCCCCCTCTGTCTTCTAAATTCTAGCGAGTACAAGCCGAGTCTATCCAGTCTTTCCTCATATGAAAGTTCAGACATCCCAGGAATCAGTCTGGTGAACCTTCTCTGTACCCCCTCTATGGCAAGAATGTCTTTCCTCAGATTTGGAGACCAAAACTGTACGCAATACTCCAGGTGTGGTCTCACCAAGACCCTGTACCTCACCAAAACCCTGTCTCACCAAAACTTCATCAGTCATGGAATTTAGTACAGAGGTTGGGATGTTATGTGTAGGAAGGAACTGCAGATGCTGGTTAAAACCGAAGATAGACACAAAAAGCTGGAGTAACTCAGTGGGACATGCAGCATCTCTGGAGATAAGGAATGGGTGGCGTGTCAGAGTCAGGTACATGGATCGAAAAGGTTTAGCAGGATCTGGTCCAAACACAAGTCCATACGACTACCTGAGATGGGGAATCTGGGTTAGCATGGATATATTGGGCTGAAGGGTCCGTTATCAACAATTCACAGACGCCAAAAAACCTGCACGTTTTTGGAGTGTGAATAGAAACGGGAGCACCCAGAGAAAGCACACACTGTCACAGGGTGAGCGTGCCAACTCCACACAGCCAGCACCCATAGTCAGGATTGAACCCGGTACTCTGGCGCGCGTAAGGCAGCAACTCTACTGCTGCACCATTGTGCCATCCCTGCTAGAAGAAATTTCTTTTTTTTTATTACTGCCTTTATAGCCCGCCTCTGATTCCATCCGGAACATTTTGCTGGGTCAAAGGCACTCCTGTTAACTAATTGGTTAACAGGAGTGCACTAGGTATACTAACCTACACCTCCTCTCTTGGCTCCATCTAAGGACCCCCAACGGTCTTTTCAGGTGAGGCAGAGATTCACTTGCACCAACCTCATCTACTGTATCTGCTGTTCCAGGTGTGGGCTCCTATATATATCGGCGAGACCAAGCGCAGGCTCGTCCATCGTTTCGCTGAACACCTCCGCTCAGTTTGCCTAAACCGATTTAATCTCCCAGGAGTCCTGGGCCTCCTCCATTGTCAGAGTGAGGCCCAGGGCAAATTGGAGGAACAGCACCTCATAGTTCGCTTAGGCAGCTAACACCCCAGCGGTGTGAACATTGACTTCTCTAACTTCAAGTAACCCTTGCTTTCTCTCTCTCTCTCCATCCCCCCTTCCCCTTCCCAATTCTCCGACCAATCTGACTGTCCCTCTGATCGGACTGTATCTCCGTTTGCTTTGTTGTCACCTTCTCCCAGCTAACAATGGTCTATTCTACATTTTCCTCGATCTGCATCTCTTTTCCTTGATCTGCATCTCTTACGATTCCTTATTTCCGCAACTCCCTCTCCCCAGACTCAGTCTGAAGAAGGGTCTCGAGCCGAAACGTCACCCACTCCTTCTATCCAGAAATGCTGACTGACCCGCTGAGTTACTCCAGCATTTTGTGTCTCTCTTTGATGTTGTAAACCAGCGTCTGCAGTTGCTTCCGACCAACTTGATGCAATTTGCCCCAGTGTGACAAGTTGAGGCACCATTGTACCATCATACCTGCCCGTCTGCAGCCATTCTCCGGCAGTGAATGAGTTAAGAAATCTTTGGAACACAAACCCTTTTTCATCCCTGGTTAGAGATCGAGAGATCAAGCAGACATTTGCCAGGCGAGTCCTAGCCCGGTCCTCGTCGAGAGCACCAGACACATGGCACCTAACACCACATTTCCAAACCACAGGCTTCTATTTATTTTTGAAGTGAGCCCAGACCTAGTTGTAATTATAGGTGATACGAATGGCCTCCTAGCATCGTGGCCAGCTTCTTGTGCCTGACTCTGCAAAGCTGCTGGCAGAAAATTACATACATACCTTCAGAATAGCAGACGGCAACGTCACTTTGAAGGGAAGTCAAGTCAAAAGTCAAAAGAGTTTATTGTCATTTGTCCCTGACAGGACAATGAAATTCTTTGGTACACAAAAGGCTGGAGAAACTCAGCGGGTGCAGCAGCATCTAAGGAGCGAAGGAGACAGGCGACGTTTCGGGTCGAGACCCTTCTTCAGACTGGTCAGGGATCAGGGAGACGAGAGATATAGACGGTGATGTGGAGAGATAAAGAACAATGAATGAAAGATATGCAAAAAAGTATCGATGATAAAGGGAACAAGCCATTGTAAGCTGTTTGTGGTGTGAAAATGAGAAGCTGGTGCGACTAGGATGGGGGAGAGAGATAGAGAGAGAGGGAATGCCAGGGCCCGAGGGCTGAGGGAGAGGTGGGAAGGGGAGGAGACAGCAAGGGTTAACAGAATTGAGAAAATTCAATGTTCAAGCCCAGAGGATGCAGACTCCCCAAGCGGAATATGAGGTGCTGTTCCTCCAACTTGCGGTGTTGCTCACTCTGGCCGTGGAGGAGGCCCAGGACCGAGAGGTCGGATACGGAATGGGAGGGGGAGTTGAAGTGCTGAGCCACCGGGAGGTCGGGTTGGTTATTGCGGACCGAGCGGAGGTGTTCGGCGAAACGATCGCCAAGCCTCCGCTTAGTCTCACCGATATAGATTATCTGGCATCTAGAGCAGCGGATGCAGTAGATGAGGTTGGAGGAGGTACAGGTGAACCTCTGTCGGACCTGGAAGGACAGCTTGGGTCCCTGAAAGGGGTGGAGGGGGGAGGTGAAGGGACAAGTGTTGCATTTCTTGTGGTTGCAAGGGAAAGTGCCCGGGGAAGGGGTAGAGTGGGAGGGAAGGGAAGAATTGACAAGGAGGGAGCGGTCTTTGTGGAAGGCAGACAGGGGGGGAGATGGGAAGATGTGGTGAATGGAGGGGTCACGTTGGCGGTGGCGAAACTGGCGGAGGACTATGTGTTGTATTTGCCGGCTGGTGGGGTGAAAGGTGAGGACCAGGGGGACTCTGCCCTTGTTGCGAGTGGGTGAATGGGGAGAGAGAGGGCAGTGTTGCGGGGTATGGAGGAGACCCTGGTGCGAGCCTCATCTATAGTGGGGGAGGGGAATCCCCGTTCTCTGACGAATTAGGCCATTTGTGATGACCTGGTGTGGAACACCTCATCCTGGGAGCAGATGCGGCGTAGACGGAGGAATTGGGAATAGGGGATGGAGTCCTTACAGGAAGCAGGGTGGGAGGAAGAGTAGTCCAGGTAGCTGTGGGAGTCAGTTGGTTTGTAGTGGATGTCGGTCAAGAGTGTATCACCTGCAATAAAGATGGTGAGGTCAAGGAATGGTAAGGAAATGTCGGAAATGGTCCAAGCGTTTTTTCTTCGAGTGGGGGAATGGGGAGAGAGGGCAGTGTTGCGGGGTATGGAGGAGACCCTGGTGCAAGCCTCATCTATAGTAATTCTTTCTTTGCTTAGCGCAACAGAACATAGTAGGCATTGACTACAAAACAGATCAGTGTGTCCATATACCATGATATATGTAAATATACACATGAATAAATAAATTGATAAAGTGCAAATAACAGATAAAAGGGTATTAATGTTCAGAGTTTTGTCCGAGCCAAGTTTAATAGCCTGATGGCTGTGGGGAAGTAGCTATTCCTGAACCGGGTCGTTGCAGTTCTCAGGCTCCTGTACCTTCTACCTGAAGGTAGCAGGGAGATGAGTGTGTGGCCAGGGTGCTGTGGGTCCTTGATGATGCTGCCAGCCTTTTTGAGGCAGCGACTGCGATAAATCCCCTCGATGGAAGGGAAGGTCAGAGCCGATGATGGACTGGGCAGTGTTTACTACTTTTTGTAGTCTTTTCCTCTCCAGGGCTCTCAAGTTGCCGAACCAAGCCACGATGCAACCGGTCAGCAAACTCTCTACTGTGCACCTGTAGAAGTTAGAGAGAGTCCTCCTTGACAGACCAACTCTCCGTAATCCTCTCAGGAAGTAGAGGCGCTGATGAGCTTTCTTAATAATTGCATCAGTGTTCTCGGACCAGGAGAGATCTTCACAGATGTGCACGCCCAGGAATTTGAAGCTCTTGACCCTTTCAACCATCGACACGTTGATATAAACGGGACTGTGGGTCCCCATCATACTCCTTCCAAAGTCCACAATCAGTTCCTTGGTTTTGCTGGTGTTGAGGGCCAGGTTATTGTGCTGGCACCATATGGACAGTTGCTCGATCTCTCTTCTGTACTCCGACTCGTCCCCATCAGTGATACGTCCCACAACAGTGGCGTCGTCAGCGAACTCGCCCACAGGATCGCACTGGTGCACGGGGCGATTATTGGTCGACGCGGTCTCGGTGGGCTGAAGGACCTGTTTCCATACTGTATCCCTAAAGAACCGAAACTAAAACAAAGATGAAACTACAAAACGCTGGACGTCAAACCAGAGGAACATTTCTGTGTGCAGGAAAGAACCGCAGATGCTGAAGTCTAAAGGGTCTTGACCCGAAACGTCACCCATTCCTTCTCTCGAGAGATGCTGCCTGTCCCGACCCTTTCTCCGTGTTACTGGATGCATGCCTTCAGCACGAGCCAACTGCTTATCTGCAGGGATTGAGCAGGGCTGCAATGAACTTTGTCTTGCCTCTATGAAGTGCTCAAACAACGCAAAAAAGAGTCTGGATCCAAGGCTCTAAACCTTAATAGGACAACGCAGGATTAAAATGGTAGAAAGAGAAACTCCTGTAATAAATCATTGGTTGTCATGTCAGCTTATACAAACACACATAAAGATAGGAGGAGATCAGGCTAGGCTCTGGCCCCTGCAACGTTAGGCATTACAGTGACATCCATATCTTAGTTTAAATGAAAGGAGGTGAGGAGGAACTTTTTTTAGTCGTAGAGTATATAATCTGTGGAACTCATTGCCAAGTCAGTGGATATTTTTAAGGCAAGAGATAGACAAATTCTTGATTAGAAAGGAGGTGCCGGTCCATCAGTTCAGTTTATGTTTAGAGCTTAGAATTACAGCGCAGAAACAGGTTCTTCGGCCCATCGAGACCGTGCCAACCAGCGATCCCCACACACTAGCATTACCCTACATACACTATGGGACAATTTATCATTTTTACCAAGCCAATCAACATACAAACCTGGTATTTCCTATGCACTGATATGCAATTTTAGTTTACTTCAGAGAAACAGCGTAGAAACACATTGAGTCCGCACATTGAGGCCAGCGATCCCTGCACACTGACGCTGTCCTACACACACTGGGGACAGTTTACAATTATACCAAGCCAATTAGCCTGCAAACCTGTACATCTTTGGAGTGTGGGAGGAAACCGGGGATCCCGGAGAAAACCCACGCATGGCACGGGGAGAACGTACAAACTCCGTACAGACAGCGCCCGTAGTCGGGATCGAACCCGGGAGTCTGGCGCCCCACCGCCGCGCCACCGTGCCACAGCGGTGGTGGACCTGCGCCCTAGGTAAAGCTCAGGGAATGACGCAGAGCGCAGGAAATATAGTCCTCAGCATAACCGAGTTAATGGTTCTGGTCAATGATCTTTCATCAGTGTTTTCCCAGTCATGTATGCGCGCTTCTGGGAAAGGTGGGCGAAATGCATTAAGGAACAATGGCATAATTGAATGAAGGGAAGCATTTGATTTTGTTTTAAACCGGGGGGAGAGGGCGGAGGGGTGGAGAGCTCTACCAAGGATCCGCCTCTGTGGTGATCAACCTACGACTCGTACACTCACACTGCTTAAGGCATAAAGGGAACTGAAGGTGTAATTTTACACATGGCATCACAGGCCTACTGCATATTCATGGCACGACACCAATTTTTTTTTCGAAACGTCCTCATTATGGGAAGCCAATTGAGGAGCCACATGTGTGCAATTAATTGGACCCTGGACGGTTGAAAATCCTGCTACTCGGTCGGCATCCCGTGCCGATTCGCCGTCGTTCTTGCAATGACCCCAGGAAACCAGGACACGCCAAGGTCAACGCTGACCTGACACCCCAAGCACCCCAAGCACCCACGAGTGCTTGGACTGCGCTCAGAGCAAACCA